>PPHD01006138.1:0-12261 GCA_002909625.1 Bambusicola thoracicus
CTGACAGCCATGACTTCTCAAATATGGTGGAGAGCAGTTCGGCAACCACCTCACTCAGCTCCTTCAGAACCCTGGGATGCACACCATCCGGCCCCAAAGACTCATACTCGTCCAGTCTCATGAGGCGGTCTTGGACTTGCTCTGCCCTTACAGTGGGGGAGATTTACCTCCCTGGTCCCCACCTGGAGGCTTGGGGGTACAGGGCTCAGGGATGTGAAGAAGACTGGAATCCTGGCCACCAGTAAAGACCGAGGCAAAGGACTCATTCAGTACCTCCGCTTTCTCTTTGTCATTCTTAAGCATTCTCAAGCATTCTTAAGGCTTACATTGCATTTCTAGGTATGTCTTTAAAAATTAATCCGAAACCATTAGACAAGACTAGGAATTCTGTGATGTTGACACAGGAAATTTCAGAATGCTCACTCAGTCTGAGTGGCTTGATGTGTCAGCACGATGAAGGTATACAACAAGATGATATTAGAAATCCAGAAAGTTCATTAGCAAAGAGGCAAGCACGTCCTCCAATCACCTTTTGCAACTGGTAAGCAATCTGAGTTCAACTTGGTTGTCCTTCCCCATATACTTTGAATACTGCCATCACAACCTGCAGAAGCAGATTTCCCGTATGAAAATTCATTCTCAGGGTTGAATTACTACATTACTTTGTCTTTCATTCTGTAAGTCATGTCCAATTCCTTTCTAGGTCAGCTTTGAGACAATTTTCTGAATTTCTTCTTACTTTTGTAGCAATTGAGTGATATTTCTTCACTGTTCAACTTGAAAGAAATAGAAACGGATATTATATACCTAGAAATTTTTTACTAAGCCTGGTAAAGGAACACACCTTCCTCCCAGAAACATACTTCGTACCTCTTCAAGTACCATCAGATGACTTCTCTTTGCTAAGGTTTTGGGTGTTTGTTGTTTTTTTTTTTGGTTGTTGTTTGTTTGTTTGTTTATTCTGCAATTTTATGATGATATTCAATGAACCCAAATACAAATAGATTAATGATAACTCTATCCTGATAACAAAATCTGGCATTTTGTGAGGATAAGTCAGCCCATTTCCCACTGGAAAGAATGAATAATTTTGATTCTGATTTCTTGGGAGGGATTATTTCTCCTTTACAAATGGCAGTAGGTAAGATTTCCTTTCAAGAAATCCTGATATCCATTTACTTTTCACTGCACTGAATGCAATCTAAGTCTTTAACAGAATGAAGCTATCGACTTCCCCCATCACAAAAGTTGCCCATGGAGATTTAGAAATTTATTAAAGACAACTGACCTTAGATAACTGTGAACACTCGATGGAATGATGCCATTTTGCAGCAATCATCTTGATGGTGTACTAGAGCACTTGGACATGTAGACTCACCTACAGAGATGCGTCTTTTTTCTATGTATCATTTTATATTCTATAAACACCACAGGATATGCAGCATAGCTATTTCTCTGATGAGTACTCTCAGATGGTCAGATTTTCATTTCCTCTAAAGCATTATGAAGGGACTGTATTATAAGAATTCAGACCCAGTCTCACTGGAAATTTCTGATGTCTTAGGGAAAAAGAAAAAAAAATTAAAGAGAAAAATAGAAAAAGATAGAAAAAATTATACACGCAGGTTTTTTTTTGAGAGATAGGCAGTGTCAATTATGAAAGATAAGAACATTTCTCGTAGGTGTATATGAAGGATAAAGGAACTCACATGGGATAAATCCTGATTAACAGAAGAGCTGGGTACAGAAAAGTACCAGACCTATTGATGGCAAAAGATTTTTATTTTTATTTTTATTTTTTTTTTTGGCTGTAAAAATGGTAAGGAATCTCTTATTACTCAAGCTAGCATGAGTAAAAACAGGAAGGGTTAATTAACAAGAAAAGTTAAAGCCATTAAAGTTTCTAGTTTTGTATTTTTGTACGTGTACATGACTTTCTCTGCTTTTCAGACACATATATGTGTTATTTTGATAGAGCAGTAAAGTGGCGAGGAAATGGTTAATTATGAAAATCATAATGACTTCATGTATGTCTCATCAATTAGTTTTATCCAAACTAATCAGATATATTAATAATGGCAAATAACTAATCCCAAGCAAATTCTAGTTAATTGCCTACCAAACCACAGTTTTCAAGATATTTCAGTCTCAGTCATTTTTGTACTGTAGTTATTTTATTTATGTTTTCCTTTCACTACTCCCCCCTGCTTAAAACTTTAATTTTGAAGGATTTCTCTTTTTCCTTTCCCCACTTCACACAATGAAGAAGTATCTCTTAAGATCTGATGCATAAACATTATACAAAAAGGCTATAGCAAATCAAGTTCAAATAAGATTTTCTTGTAAGTGTTCTTACCAACAATTTACCATTATCCCTTTCTTCTATGATGTTAATCATCCCTTTCCTTTTTGTACAGACACACTGAGGCTGGAAAGATCTTTTACATGCATTTTTTTGTAGCAGGTTCTTTTCATCAGCTGTAAAATCCCTTCTTAACGGAAATCAATGATGATAAATTCAGTGGCATCAGGACTCCACTTATAGAACTTTGAACATACAGTTGTAGAAATTCAAGTGTAAGAAATTTTCTCCTCCTTTCCAATATGGTTCCTACTAATACTCTTCAGGGAAGCAGAGGAAAGATCATAATGACACCTCTCTCTATTTGAAATGCTTTGCTATAGGCTATATCTGAAATAGAGTTATATAACTAAAAGATAGCTTTTAGATATTATCATAGTCTCTAGATCAATGTTGTCTTTGAATACACGTACTAGTTTAGCAATAGACAAAACAATATACTTCCCAGTGTTTCCTTACTAGACTCTATAGTACTGATTTATAAAGCAATTGCTGATCCTGGTCTTTGCGAGGGGATGCTGGATATCCAGTTTCATTTCAGTCTGACAGCATATACACATTACAATGCCACTTATGTGTCTGTCCTGACACTGCGAGAACTGACGTGAGAGGAGTAAGATTCAAAGAGAAGTAGAATTCTAGCATCAAAACTGGAACTCGCGGTTCTGTCCTTTCACCTATACAGTGAATCAGCAAGGCTAAATCCACTAAACACTCACTTGGTGAAAGGACATCATCTTGTAGCTCTGTGGATGCAAATTGGGATGGTCTGGGGAATACCACTGAGAGTCACTATGAAAAGCTAAGCTTAGACACTGAGCCTGTAATAATTCTCCCATTTCTTAAAAGACAGAATTGCTACAGTTTTGACAAGAGAAGAACACAAGAAAAATAGGAGACATTTCCCCTCAATACAGTCCTGATGGACTCCTAAAGTGCAGACAAATATGCTTTTTCATACACTTTGGCATGCTGTTAGACAGCAGCATGACAAGAAAATGATGAATATGGTTGTTCGATCAATCAGCGGGAGATTAGGTTGGTCCACCTTTAGCCTAGTGACACAACCGCTCCTAGCTCCTAGTGACAGTTATTAGACACCTTATTGATGAGGGGAACTCAAGCACTGTTTGAAGGTAACAAAAAATACTAACTTCTCTAGAATCAAACCTCAACTGTTGCTTACTACAGATTCTAAACTAAATGCATATCCCTGCTACACGAAGACCCACAGAAGCTACTGTGGCCCCCTCTAGCAGTCAGCCCTTAAATGTGTTCTAGGTGAGGTGGAGCCAGGCTCCACCCCTTCCAGTCACACAGTTGAATTGCCTTCGCCTGTGCTCCCATAGCTGACTCAGTCCTTGCCTCAGGTGATCAATCAGTGGTTCAGGCTGTGACTCAACAGTTCCCATACACTCCATCCCTTCACTATGTGAACGAATGATCGGATTAGCTAGAGGGTGAACTTTCCCTAATACAGAGATCTG
This sequence comes from Bambusicola thoracicus, assembly GCA_002909625.1. Taxonomy (NCBI): domain Eukaryota; kingdom Metazoa; phylum Chordata; class Aves; order Galliformes; family Phasianidae; genus Bambusicola; species Bambusicola thoracicus. The sequence goes on from PPHD01006138.1 coordinate 3,850, forward strand.
ATACATAGCAGTGCTTATACAATTGCCTGCCACAATGCAGGTTGACACAATTTAAGACGAGTGATGATCAGTGTATGGTGGAGGATATCATCAACAACCTTCATAGTTACCTCCTAGACTTAGCTCAGTGGTGCTACCATTATTGTCTTTACTCAAGAGCTAGGACAAAAACTGTAACTCTTTCCATTGCCTGCTTATGTTCAGAGATGCTATCGTGACACACATCCTCAGAAGAAAGCTTGCTCTTCAGTGAAGTCAGAAGAATGTATTGAATGAAACGAGACTTTGTTAAGAAGTGAGGATAACCAAAGTTTACTATATTATGTGATATTTTTAATTAGAAGCAAAATATGGGTTTCTTTTATCAAAATCTCCAGTGCAGTAGTCTGTGGAAAGTATTCAAATCAATTCCCAAATTAAGGTCGTGTTTATTTGGTTGTAGAGTTTGAGAAATGATGATGCATGAAATTGATTATAGTATCATGATTCACTCACCCTGTCATGCTATCTGATAATTTTTTTTTTCACTATTTTATTTTTCATCAGAAGAAAGAGCAACAAAGAAGTGAAGAGCTCATGGCCACTTTCATAACAGCTGTTCTGAATGGTTTATTGAGATGTTAGCAAAATCTTTGCACTCTTCAGGTCAGTGTTTTGAACACAATTTAACTTGGAACCAACTCTTCTTGTTCAATGAAACTGTTCTGAGAAAATTACAGGAAGGATGTGCTAAGAGTGAGATTAATCAACCCTGCCCTACTTTATTGTGATAAGATAAGGAACTGGCAATTCATATTAATTATTGTTATCATGTTATTATTATTGAATTATTATTTATAAATATTATTTTTAATTATTCGCATTGCTTGGATTTTCATGTATTTATTTATTTATTTATTTATTTTATTTTATATTTTTCGTTGTTTCAAAAACACTCAAGATATTCTTCCATTCCCTGCAATATTTTCACAGAGAACATTTATAAAGAGAAGAGTGGGGATGCTTGAGGGAAATTATTTTTTTAGGCAAGTGGGTCTAGATGGTTCACTTAGAGATATGCAGTGTGATATCTAATGCCCTTATTTATGCTCCATTTCCAACTGAATCAATTGCCTTAATCATCCATTAGAGAGCTTTGATGAGGGTGGATCAAATTCCAACTACACTGCATTTGTTTCCTCTTTTTATTGACAAAATGTTCTCACAGACTGTGTTAATTTTAGTCTTGTGTTAGTTGTACTGTCTCCTGTAATCCTTAAGTTTCTTTGTCCAACATGATAATTTTAAAGATACCCTATAGAAAACTTTTTTTTTTTCTCTTTCACTCTTTTCTTATAATCACAATGAATTTTATGGCCATCTGTATCTACAACCACACTGTTTATGTCTGCATCTCTTTCTACAGAAAAACAAAGTTCTGGGATTGTTGGAGAGGACAAAGAGAGGTATGAAGAAACAATTGTGTTCCTTAGGGCAAAGTATAGAGAAGAGGCTCTCCCTGCCACAGGACTTCTCTTCCCAGATCTGCTATGGTACAGAACTCTGATCTGTAACACACTGTCCTCATATTCTACGGATCTACCTTGACTACCAGTAAGATGTGAGCTATACTGTTTTCTTCCTGTGATAGAAGAAGGAGAAGAAAGGAAGGACTGGGGCAAGATTATTTCCTTACTGTAGAAGAGCAAGAATAAATGCAGGTCAGGCTGAAATTCCAGAGGACATCCATAAGGGGAAGAGATTTTCCTTCCTGTTTCTGCGACTGGGAAGGAAAAGAGGAGAACAGCTACATATTTTGACAAGGCCTGACTCCTGCAATAGTAGCAAACATCTCCTACTACACCCATGCATCTTCTTTTGTAGCAAACATATCAGCAACACACAACAGACTGATAGTGAGCCTAGTGACTGGGTCATAAAGACCCATTGGTCAGTTATATTCAGATTTTCATGGATGGAACCTACTTTTCATATAGCCTGCACTTGAGCATGGTAGAAATTCTGGAATAACAGGTGATACAGGACTGTTATTGTGATTGCTTATTTCTCAAGGGCCTCTCTGTTTGTCAGGAAGAAGGGTACCATTCATATTACTGGAGTCCTCAAAAAGGACCAAAGTTAGTGAACTTAGTGCCAAGTAGTATAATAAATCTTCTTTAGATACATTCACATAGTGAATAGCGGGAAATATTCTCTGTGTTTCTGCGTCTGGCTGCATTTCCAATACAAGACAAAAGCACTGGAAAGGGCCAAATTGTCTCGTAACTGATAAATAAATAATACTTCACGAGATGTTCTGAAAGGGAATCTTTTGTGGGAGTTGTGCTGAGAGATACTTGACAACCAATCAGGGGATGGAATGACAAGTAATTAAGGAGCAAAGTATGAAAGCAGCAGTGTCTGCCAAAAAGCAACAAACAAAGAGCTGAAGCATTGTTTATCAGTGATTTGTATTAGAGTACAAGATATGGGAATTCATTCAAGGAAAACAAATTTGACTTTATCCAGATAAAGCGGCTATTGTTGGAGGATGGGCTTTTTTTTCCCCCTACTTTCTCTGAATAATTCTTGACAAAATGTGAGAAAGCTGGAAAAGCCAAGCCACAATGTTTTCTCATGTGACATTTACTCCTTCTCTTTCTCTACTAAGGAATATAGGAGTTTGTGCATTATGCACTTTGTTTCAAGAGTTGCCTTACAAAAACTCCTTGCATAGGTTACATGGAATTAGTAGTAATCAACCTCAATTAAGGCAACTCATTATCATCCTTACGAGGTCACTAGTGTGTAGTCGCTCTATTCGAAGTGACAATTCCAAATATAATATTAGGCTTCTGTAGAACATGAGTACCAATTCTGTCTCCTCATTTTACCAGAAAACCTATGCTGTTTGGAAGGCTGTATGGAGCTGACCATTTTTTACATGAAGTAGACATTTTCTTTTAAGAGAGGCAATAGGTCAAAGTGAACATGCAAAGACCTTCCTGTTCTTACTGACCTATACTGTTATGAATAACAGGCTATTCAGGTACATCTTTGCCTTGTATAGCAGCCATTACTATCATTTGTCTAAGTACATTGCCCCTCTCTTTCTCTGTTGTCTAACATTTAGTTTATGATTGCAAAAGCTATGTCTGCTAGAAAATAATACAGACCAATAGGAACAGATTTGTAGAGCTGAAAACAAAGTATATGTGAGTTTTTCTGAGGAGGTGCTTCAGACGAGATGCAGAAAGAAGCACATGAGACTTAATGGCCATAACAGCAGGGGTGCATTAAATTTTCTCCTGAATGCATGATCCCATTTAATTTTGTCCAAGAAAAATCAATTTGTGTGCTCTGACACTTCTCCGTGGTGCAAACCAGAGCAGAGCCTGTGGAGGCAATCAGGAGACACTCTTCCAAAAGGCATGCCTGATCTTCACTGGAACTCAAAAATAATGCAAATGTTCCTAAGAATGTCAACATATGTCATAAAGAGGGTGATGTAAAGATGAGGCGGCTCTGCCATCAATCCACATACACTGGATGATGAATAAACTCTTAGTAGGGGGGAAATGGCTTGTGAAGGATCACTTGGCTGTGGTAAGCACACTGAATAGCAGAAGCCTGGGGTTTTCTCCTGAGGCTTAGCCAGAAGTTACATGACAGAGGGACTTCAAACACAAGTCATCCATTTTTCTGCTTCAGGTGAAGCAAAGTGATTGTTGTCTTGAGCCCTACAGGCAGCAGGGATACCTCTGCAAGTGCCTCCTGTGTTCTTACCACTAGCTGAGCCAGTTAGAAGGAAGACAAATGGGAGTATGAGAAAGAAGAAGGGATGAAAAGATCAGTTGGTGTGCTTCTTTTATAAGGATAGGCAAGGGGTGGCACTTAAATGCCAAGTAACTTTGTGTTGGCTGTTCATAACAGTTCATAATTGCATTTGCTTCTGTCTCACACCTCCCACCTTGAAAAGCCAGATTCCTGGGGAGTTGTGTTTTCTCCTGAGGAAGAACATGCTGAAGCAGCATGGAGTGGAACCACAGAAGCTCAGGAGCCACAGAAGCTCAGGATACAGTGGGTCAATTACTGCCTCTTGTTCCAGTTCCCTAAGAAGGTCATGAGCAGCCAGTCTGTGCCATAAGTACTGTCTAAGAACAGACAGGACAGGATGGACCTTCCTCAGAACCTGGAAACTTAATGCATGTGAAGGATGAAATGGATGAATTCCTATGCATCAACCTTATTTGTAGCAACATGGAAAAGTTTGAAGAGATTGAGTACAGACAGTTCAAACATATGCAGCCAGGAAATATTGCAGGAACGTTCCCTAGCATTCTTTGACTGAATTGAATGGATACTGACAGCTTTGCTATACTTCTTTTCCAGTGTATTTTCTGGTACAACCACCTCAATTTACTGAGCAGACTATTTCTGTATCTATGTATGTAGGGCCTTCCTTTTACAGCAGTGGACAAACTGCTCAATTTTCCTGACAACTGTACATCTCAAAGTTACACATCCTTAGCTTTTCTCCTGATAGGTTGTCTTGTGATAGGAATGCAACTCACAGTATTCTAGAAGCAGCTCCTTGACAGAGAAAATGTTTCAATACCAGTACCTTTTAAGAGCATGCCATTTTATCACAAGTTCATTACATTAAAGATTGTGTTCATATACAATTGACAAGTTCTGGATCTTGCAGGTTTGTCTGTATGTGATTTACATCTGCTTATTAAACTGATTTTAAAAGTCCTTTCACCTATTCTAATCCCAACTGAGATTTGTTTTCAACTTCAGAGCAGCATATTTCAGGAGACTATATTTGGCATAAGCTCTTCCAGTAATGTAAACATGATAGGAAGTATCTTGTATCTATTGATCAAAATACGTGTAATGCTGTCCATATAGCTAAACTGAGCTGAGACTCTGTGCTTTAACTCCTAATTCACCCCTCAGCAGGGAATCTCAGTTCAGGTCTTCTTCGGACCATCGCACAACTTGCAGTGTTTGCTGGAGAAGCCTGAAAGTAAAGTGTGAAGAAGCCAAGTCTTATCCAAGGTGAAAACAAAGCTGAAGTGACAGCTTTGTTAATGCATGAAAGAGAAGTCTTATGATTTACTTTTAGTTTATGTATTTGCATTTCTTTTCTAATTGGAGCAAATAATCCTATTTTTAAAGCAAAGAATATTAGCAGTTTGCAATAGCTCTGTGTTTGGTTTCTTGAACAAACTCACTGAATCCAGTATTTCTCTCTGTGACTCAATCTGCAGACTGCTTTTTCCTGACAAAGGAAAAGTAATTTAGATTTGTTAATTTAGGAAATGTGTATTATTCATATAACCTAAACTAAAAGATTTTTTTCCTGTTACTTATTTTCACATAGATACGCTTATTTTAACACACAATATTCATTTATACACAACAGCTAAATGAAGTAAGCGCTATCTTAATTGCCAATAGATTTTTTCCTATGTAACACAAGAAATATGTACAATTGCATGAGGTGAAGCCAGGCAATTCAGTTAGTGCCCCATAATGTTGTGGTTTTTTTTCATTTATCTGAAGGTAGACCAAGACCAGTATCAGACATCCAGAGGTTACTTTGACCAAGGTTACCATGACTTTCCACTATATGGTTACTTTGCATAAAAAGTAAGACTGAGTTAGAAATAGTGCTTTCACCACAGCTATTAAATTATTTCCAGAGTGCATCATAACCTAAAGCACTTTTAGACCCAGACATGTCTCAACTTTAAACTAAAATCTATTAGAAAACACACAGATGCTCCTTCCATCTTAACTCTCCCCTGCCCAGAAATCTATTTTCTATTCACCTACAAGCACACACAGTAATTACACCAGACTAAGGGAAGAAAATAAGAATAGATGATGACAATGTGACAATTTTTTTTTGTTTGTTTGTCTTTCTCTTGGAAGGTATTTTGATAACTTCATCTTTTTTGTTATACAGTGCTTCAGGAAGATGAAAAACCTTCTTCACTATGGATCAGGTTTGAACATATGCCTACACTAGTGAGAGGCTCTCGTCTTTAGTCTGTTGCAGGCTTTGTTGCTGCCTGTGTTATTAACTGTGCTCATGTCACATGAAAGAGATACCCAGCCTCCCACCAGGTGTCATAACATGCTTCATAGCTGATGGTCCTCCAGCCCTCCATCCTCAATGGCATGACCTCATCTGTTGCACTTGGCTATGGGAGGTCATGTTCCTGCACAGCCTCTGATAGTTCCTGCAGGTTTGTTGCACAGCACAGAGTCATGAGATCCATCCAGAAATCAGCTGTGGATGCATAGCTGAGAGACAGGGCTTGGCAGCATGAGGACAGACAAGCATTAACACGACTGAAAAACCTTTGCACACAGTCTGACTTGCATCCCATAGATTCAGTACAGGGACTGAGCTAACTTAAAATTGTCTGTGTCTAAGTATCTTGACCAGGAAGGTTTTACCCTTGGGAGAACCATACATCTAGGGAGTCAGGTGAAAACAAAATTAGATTTTGCTGAAAGAAGAAAGTGCTTTATCCTATGAATACAAACTGCATGCTGCAGCTCACAGGAAGGGATAATTTATAACAGAAAGAACCCTAATCTGAAGCATAAAGAGCCTCCTGGAAAAAAAAGAAAGAAAGAAAAAAAGAAAGAAAAGAAAACAGAAAACTTTTTCTAGCAGAAGAAAATGTAATGTTGCTGTCATTGATTTGTCATAACAGGAAAAAAAATCAATAGGGGAAAAAAGTTTCAAACAGGGAATTTAATTTAGGTGGTGAAACAATAACAACACTGAGAATATTTTTATCCAGATGGAAATCGGAGGTGGCTTGCAATTGAATCAAGAAATGTAATTTAGATGGATAACATTCAGTATGTATAACTTAGCTCTACATTGCACATCAAATCCTCATTCCCATGCTATTTTGAATACCCTGAATATCTCCCTTCCCACATGGTATCTCTGGAGTTGGCTTTCAAAGTAAAGCTTACAGAGTGGTAGTGAAGGGTCTACCAAGACTGATTTTTGTGGGTTAGAAGAGAGCTAAGCCTCGTGCAGCTACTCACTTTCTTCCCTAGTGCAAGGCAAGAGAATCAGAAGGGCAGTAAGAGAGAAAACTCAAGGGTTGAGATCAATACAGATTTCAATAAGTAAAGCAAAATAACTTCATTCACAGTCATGCCTCAACAGGCAGATATTTAGCCATTTCCAGGAAAGCAGGGCTTCATCACATGTAATGGGTATACCAAAAGATAAATACCGTAACTGAATGTTCCCCTTCTTTCCTCCCTCTTTCCCATGGCTTTTATTGCCTATTACATCATCATATTAATATATGGCACAGAACAACCCTTTGGTCAGTTTGGGTCAACTGTCCTGACTGTATCTCCTTCCAGTTCCTCGTGGACCCTCAACCTACTATCTGGCAAGGCAGAGTGAGAAACAGAAGGCCTTAGGGCTGTGTGAGCACTGTTTAGTGACAGCTAAAACACTGATTTGTTATTAGCACTGTTTTGGTCACAAATCCAAAACATAGAATCATATGAACTGATGTGAAGAAAGCAAACTCTATCTTAGCCAAAATCAGTACAATGCCTTAAGATTTTCATACCTATCTTCAGGTTATACCTTTGTCAAAATATGAGCTTAGAGTCCGTCTTTCACAGTCAATGAATGTAAGATCTGTGATTGCTTTCTAAACTGATCTTTTGTGCTTCAGTCTGTTCATGATGAGCTTCTTTGTAGGCACATTTCCACCCAACATTTGAATAGGTTTCCTAACATGTTGTGTGACTATGCTGTTTGAAGGCAGACTAATACTTGGGCTGACAACTCATTAACAGTCTCAAGACTGTTATTCACATATACATCTCATACTGTTCCAGTGTATCCAGAAGGAAGTGTGAACAAGTATTTTTATGTCCTTTGGATCACATCTAGAGCTTTGTGAACGTAAACACATAAAATGACTTGATAAATGGTGAATAAATATCTCACTGACATTCTAACATAGATTTAATTAATGAGAACATTAATGGAAAACCATAACCTTCTAATATAGCATCTACTGCAGTATTTGCAATCATCCCTGAGATTTTCAGAAAATGTTCATAGGAGTTACACAGCAGTGATTTATGTTTTGCCAGCTTTTATTTTGGGCTCAAAGCATTAGGAATTAAATTAATACAGTTTTAAAGTGCATATATTTAATAATACCAAATCCGCTGGCAATTAATTCTTAGTCATTGGCAAACACACAGTAAATAATCACGTAGTAAAGAGCTGTCAGATTTTCACAGAACAATCACATTATAAACCTACCTGCAGTTTACAAAGATTTTTTTAAATAACCTACATTTCCCTTTTCCCATCTTCCATGTGGAATAATCTCTTTCTCTCTCTCTCTCTCTCTCTCT
>PPHD01006138.1:12281-25077 GCA_002909625.1 Bambusicola thoracicus
TCTTTTTTTTTTTTAAGCACCTGTTGCAGTATAGCATCTCATATTTTCTCCGTTTTTTTTTTAATGGAATAAAAATAATGAGTAACACATAATCCAGAACATTTTTTTGTTATTGATCCATCCTTTTTCTAAAACAAAAATGTTAGGACTGTTTTCATGCCATAGACCAATTTTCCTCCAATGTTTATGAGAATGTATTTTCGAAGGCAACTATTGTTCACAGATCTAAAGTGTATTCACAGTTTCAGATATAGTAAAAGTAAGATTTGGTTTACCTTCTCACAATTAGTGACACAGACAACATCAGTGAATAAATCCCAGCTAGATTATTACTACTGCTGCTGTTATTATTGATGATGATGCAGAGGAATAACCAAAACATAGACAGCAAGTAGTCTAAGTACAATGCTTTCAACGTTTGAGTCATTTAGCCATCTCATTTACACTCGCTGATATCCAACTCATCTGAAACAAGAAAATGACGGCATCCAATAAAATTTACAAATCTATGGTGCTTGTTGCCTTTGAAGTAAATAATCACGTATCACCATCTTTAATTTATAGGTCAAATTGTCAGATCAAGTATAGCAGAACTGCATTTCTATACACTTGTATGCACACAGCACTGTACCTGTCAACATCTTCTTCATGTAGCAGAAGGACATTTGTCTTGGCACAAATAGCTATATATACTGCATAGGAGTTCAGAAAACAGAAAAATGATTATTTCGTCAACTATGCTTTTTGTATGTTGAAGGATAATAGAAAAGATAGATAAATGTGGCCCCAAATGCAGTTCTGTAGCACTTGTTAATAGACAAGATACAATTTATTGTTGCTTAAGCATCATAAACCAAAACAATTGATACTCCCTATTCTTCTGTTAATATAGAGGAAGAGAGGAGTAATTGCTAACACTCCACAAGACTTTGTAGGCAGATGTTGAAGTGGAACCTGTGGCAATTAATTAGGACCAAGTAACCTAATACTTCATTATCATCTGTGTGCAAACAGGCTTAAATAGAGCAATGAATCTAATTGATTACGGAAGGGAAAGCGTAAGAAATTAGTATAGGCTTATAGACAAGGCTGCAAAAAATATATAAATAAAACAAACTTCATTAAGAAAGGGAAATGGAAAGGAGATTTGACTGTGAAAATACTCATGAATGAGGACTTCCTTTTATTCCTAATCTTTGCAGTGCCTTATTTTCTCCTGTAGAGAAATAATGCATTTTCTCTTTGAAAACATTGTCTCAGATCATAAACAACTCCACCTCAGATGACCTGCTGCTTAAGTTAGTTAGATAGGAATGGATGGACAAACAGCTTCTACCAGCAGATTTCAGTAACTGGAACAGACTAGACCAAAATTATCACACAGTGCATCTTTTGCATGTCCTATAAGAGACCAAAACACTGGTGATAAAGCTCTGGATGTCTACATTGACATGCTATTGCTCTAACTTTTCAACTGGTGATAACACAGCAAATTCCTCAACCCTCCATTTAGATTGCCAAGATGTTTGCTAGCTTTGTTCTAGATGTTGGGGGTTCAAAAATGTTATAAAGTGTTGGCTCCCTGCTGACCTACACCTCTTTTTTTTTTTTTTTTTTTTTTTCCACTAGTGGACATTTCCAATCTCCTTCATTATTCTCTTATAGCCACTTGTAGATGTGAATATTCTGAATGACATATTTAGGGAAGTAATAACATGGTTTCAACAGAGAAACATCCAATATTTAGTGGCAGATAACTGAAATGCAAGATAGCATTTAGATCACTAGTTAATCCTAACAGTGTAGCTGTAAAGCTTCACAGATGGAACAATTCTTGAAAAAATATTCAGTTGCTAGTTTATTTCATATTTAGATTATATCTTCTCAAAAAAGTAGGAAGGAAATGTCAAAATTATCTCTAAAATATCTTTTTCTCTGGGAATTCAGCATTCTATTTTTCTACTCCTAAATCTCACTACACAGGTCAACAAAATAAGAGCTTGGAAAATTTGTAATTGTCTAATTCCTGTTGACAGATAAAATATCACTCTATATAAGATGAGAGTTGTTGATGTGCAGAATTTTTATCCATGTAGGGGCCAGTTATGAGGGATTTACCATCATATTTCATCCACTGATTAAGACGTTGACGGATTGTAACGCGTTCTTTTTTTTTTACAGAATACAAAGTAGAAAAAGTCCCAGTCTCAGGGAGCACACATCTGTAGGGGAAAAAAACAAACAAACAAACAAACAAAAAAAAAAAACAACCAAGAATCATCAATAAAGAATTGTCAATAATGGAATAGTTACAGGGAATACTTACAGGGAATCACATAATCACATTTAGGGTATTTTCCAATTTAAGGGAAAGTGAGAAGAGCAGAGAGGAACAGGAGCCAGAAGCAGATGTGACATTTTCTTTGTAACAGGCAATTTTCCCAATTCCTTTCTACGAAGTTTGATTGATATGCACATGTCTTAAAAAAAAAAATGTTCGCCAAGTATTTTCTTTTCAAGGATGGTGTTCTCTTTCATTGTTTTCTCAAGATCTACCTTTTCTCTCTTGCATCTTCCCCTGCAGCATATCACTGCATACTTGCAAAATCTTGGATACATTCTCAAGGCAGAATAAATGAATATGTGAAAGAGAAAGCTTAAGAAAGCATCAGACCCTTCTCTCTCCTGAAATAAATCATGTCCTTTTTGTCAGAGTTTCTCCTTTCTCTTGGTTCCATAAACCAGATACAAGTAGCCAGAAATAAACTGACTGCTTTTTTTCTCTTCACCCTGTCCTACAGCAAGGTTTTCTTGAGATATCTCCTGAGATAATGACATTGATGATTATATTATGTAATTACATTTTGGTATGTCTGCAAACCGTTAAAAAACAAGATGTCTGTTTTGGATTATCTTCAAGAATGTATGAAAACTTACAGTGTTGATGAAGGAAGTCCTCACGCTGAAGAAGAGCACAATCTGGTTCCATTTTGTATCCCGAGAAATGCTAAAATACATAAGAACAGCATTTTACAGGGATATTATAAGCCTGTTTTCAATCAGAATGCTGTTTTGAGGCAATTAGTATGATGCTTGATACCTCAAAAATGATTGAAGACTAAAGAAATAAAAATAAAGCAGGACAAAGGAGGAAAAAAATCAGTGTAATCAATGCAGTTTACCTACTAGGGCAATTTGAATGTATGAGAAGAAAATAATATACATTATTTTTATATAAGTATATGTACACTTTCTATTAAAATGCTTGTGTCATGCCTTATAGTAAGGACTATATGGGATTATGAACTCCATAAATATTTAAAATGTAAGCTTGAGATAATACATGAATAAAATTTTACCTAAGAGGGTAAGGTTCCTCTGTAAGGTGTTATTAAAACAGGTGCCTAAAGGGTGTTTTCTGACCTTTCAGTGGAATGGCTAGTAGTGCATAACTATGCAAGATATCTCATATTTCACAGAAACTACTTGGATTATTCCTTTAAATAAAGTAGGCATTATGCAATGTGACACACTCTAGGTAGCCTGTAAAAGGTACTAAAATATAAGCAGTGTCCTCCACAGAGTAAAGTTTGGTTCTGAATTACAACAGTTGTTATGTGGACCCTGACAGAACAAGCCCAATGATTAGTTCTTCCCTTCCTGTTTTCTTGGTATTGCTATTGCACACAAGAGGAAAATGAAAATTTAAAATTACTCTCCACTGGCATCTCTCAAAGTGTCTCCTCTACCATGAGTTCCCCTGCTTTAAACTACTCTTGGGATCTCTCTTTAGAACAAGATTTTATTCAGCCCTCTTATAGAATCATAGAATCATACAGTCCAACCTTGTCCAACTCAAGTTGGAAAAGATCTTAAAGATCAAGTCCAACCATGATCTAACCGTACTACCCTAACTAAAAGCTCCCCACTAAATCATGTCCCTGAGTACTGCACCCAAACAGTTTTTAAACACATCCAGGGATGGTGACTCAACCACCACCCTGGGGAGCCTATTCCAGTGCTTAACAACCCTTTCTGTAAAGAAGAATTTCCTAATGTCCATCCTAAACTTACCATGGTACAACTTGAGGCCATTTCCCCTCGTCCTGTCACCAGTGAGAAGAGACCAACTCTGCCTCTCGCTGTAAGCACCTTTCAGATATTGGAAGAGAGTAGTGAGGTCGCCCCTCAGCCTCCTTTTCCCCAGACTAAACACTTCCTTTAGTTGCTCCTCGTAGGGCATATTCTCCAAGCCCTTCACAAGCCTTGCTGCCCTTCTTTGGACCTGCTCCAGCACCTCAATGTCTTTTTAGTAAGTAAAACAAGAAAATGCATAATCATTGCAAATAGAGTTCAGTACTTTCCAACAGTTTATTATACTTTTGTAGTAATTAAATATCCCTGATCACCGCTGCTTAGGAAAAGTATTACATGTAAAAGAAAGGTAATGTAACACTTTTTAGTTATATGGTCATGTGTGACATGGCCATATAATTTTGTCACACAGAAGAAACAACATAGAAAGCACAAAAAACACAGTGTAAGTGCAGCAGTACCTAATACCAGAAAGGTGAAAAAACCTCTAGCTCAAAAGGCGAATTATACTTTTAATTTATGTAGTGTATTTGACTTATAAAGTACTTAAATTTTAGTGGAAGTGTACATTTTAGAGAAAGTGTACAAGATGAGAGCCTGAATAATACTCTGTCTTCAAATACAACATTTCTCTTATTTTCTTCAGCTGGACAGATTCCTTTTCTGTGATTTCATGCTTTGTTCTCATCTGGGTAAGCATGAGTTTCCACTTAGTGACATGGAAGAGACAAAATTCTGATGCACAGAGCTGATGCATGCTTACAAACTGCATATGAGTCTCTCTTTTCCTGGACAGGAACTCTTATTTTCAATGCTGTAATTGTTCAACAAACTTTTTTTGTTGTTGTATTATCATTTTTTTAACCTTTCTTTATGCACTAGTGCAAGTTGCATTCAAAGAAGTTCAGTAATTGCTGTATAAATAACAATAAACTATAAACTTTGGTGAGATAAATTCTTATTTTACTCTGAAAAAAATGTATGGTCTCTTCAACTACTACTCTTGCTATGCATATTCACTATGCGGCTTTAACTAATTTTTTCTACCAAAAAAAATTTACAAAAACACCAAAGATGCTAAACTACACTGAAATTCTGTTGTACTTGTTCAGATCAAACTTCCAGTGATAGTTTCTGTTTTTGATGTATGAATGCAGGTGTGTTCCCAAAGGTGTCAGTCAGTAGGCTTAAAAAGACTACAGCTCCTATTTGCAAATGTCTACAGGCAAAAGCAGAAGTCATAGACTCATAAAATCATAGAAAGGGTTGGCTTGGAAAGGACCTTGAACACTATCTAGTTCCAATCCCAGTGTTATGGTCAAAATTGCCACCCAGCATATCAGGCTGCCCAGGGCCCCATCCAACCTGGCCTTGAACACCTCCAGGGATGGGGCATCCACAGCTACTCTGGGCAGTCTGTGTCAGTGCCTCATCACCCTCTGAGAACATAATTTCCTTCTATGATCTAACCTAAATTTTCCTTCTTTTAATTTAAAGTCATTTCTCCTTTGTCCTATCACTATCAGACCATGTAAAGTTGTCTCCCTCATACTTGTAAGCTCCCCTCAAGTACTGAAAGGCCATAATGAGGTATCTCTGGAGCCTTCTTTCTCCAAGCTAAACAAACCCAGCTCCCTCTACCTTTCTTCTTAATAGAGGTTCTCCAGATCTCTGGTCATTTTTGTGTCCCCTCTCTGGACCCACCCCAACAGCTCCATGTCTTTCTTGTTCTGGGGGCCCCAGGTCTGGAAATAGTACTCCAAATTGGGACTCACAGTGGCAGAGTAGAGGGGAACAACCTCCTCCCTCTTTTTGCTGGCCACCCCTTTGCTGATGCAGCCGAAGGTATAGTTCATCATCCAGGCTGCAAGTGCGTGCTGCTGTCTCATGTCCGGCTTTTATTCACAAGTATCTCCATGTCCTCTGCAGGGCTGCTGTCCAGAAATTCTTCTCCCAGTCTGTCTGAATATCCAGGATTGCCCTGACCCTTGCAACACCTTGCACTTGGCCTTGTTAAACCTCTTTAGGTTCTGACGGGCCCACTTTTTAAGCCTGTCTGTGTTCCTCTGGATAGTGTCCCTTCCCTCAATTGTGTTAACTGTACTATTCAGCTTAGTGTCACAGCAAACTTCCTGGGGGTACACTTGATCCCATTTAGGTATTAGTGCTTTTGTGGCCTAGACTTGCTGTAAGAAAACAAGTTAACAAGTTAATAATTTAGTTTCTCAGGAATTGACATGATTTGTTAAAGAACACAAAATTATTGTGAATTTGTGGAAAGCTAGTCACAGTCAAATGAATCAGCTCTTTTTGAATCTCAATGTTTCCTAAATTAATAGGAGATTGTAGGAGAGACTCCCAAAGTCACTTTACACAGTCAATGTGGTTTAAGCCCTGAAAGTATAAGCAAATCAAAGCCATGACACAGGAAGGATTTTGTGGCTGTTTTCAGTGAAAGAGAAGTGCTGAATACTTCAGCAATGAGGATATTGGTAATACCTTTTCAGTGATTCAGTCTATCAACTCTCTCATTTCTCAGCAAAGGGGCTTATGTACAAAAAATGCTAATTCTGACATCTTCTGACAATTCATGATGCATCTGAGACCTCTTGTGTCTCGGATGAAATTATCACTACCCAGCGTTTCATATATGTTTGCTGACAAAATTCCTTGTAATCAATAGAATTAAGGCAAAGACACAGTAATTATGTAGGAATGCTACTTTGGTTTTTGTCCTTCCTGCTCCCTGCCATACTGAACTGGAAGTGTCACTGACAGCTGAGCAAACCTTTTTCCCTTTCACAATTTTTTTACTTAAGAAACATTATGTCTTTCCCAAGTTTCTGTTGTCAAGTTGAAGATGTATCATGAAACACACTGTGAAATTAGTAGCACGTTTATGCACACCTTTATCAACCAAAATTTATACTCTTTTTGCCAGATAATGTCCTTCCCCTCTTCTTAACCATCTAGCATTTTCAGAGAAAGGAATAGCTGATAAGAGAGGTACGTTCTCTCAATGTACAGAGGAAACATTTCTTACCCCTGCATACCTACTGTATGTAGGTATAGAAGAAATGTATAGAGGAAATGTATAGAGGAAAAATTTCTTACCCCTGCATACCTACTGTGCTTTTTTTCCCACTAGTTAGTGTGTGTGTACTCTGTGGAAATATGCAGCACTGCCAGATGAAACCAAAGATTGGGTACTAATACACATCATCTGATATTATACAAATAAAGGTATGTAATAAGTATAATGTTTACAATCCTGTGTCATGCCACTCCTTAGTTTGACAAATTGCTTTAGATCATTAGGCAAAAAGAAAGACGATGCATGGGCTGTGATGTGCCCTAGAGTAATCGCAAAAAGCATCATAAAGAAGTTGCAAGGCCCTGAAAATTCTGTTCTTGCTAATTCACACAGTCTGTACCTTTCAAGATCAAGTTACCTCACCAAGTTCTGGAAGCATTCATACAACTACACTGCATAATTTTGCAGTTCTTCTCATTGATTCAATTCCATTCATGCTTTGGTATAAAATGTTAAAATCTCAAGAAATACTTTATTTTCCTTGAGCAGGGGCACTGTCAATGCTAAGAGCTGAGAAGTATCCATATGGGTGATCAGCATGTTTTCTTCATTTTCAGACATAATCTTGTTTCAATTCTGTTTAAAGACTGTCTATTTACTACGAGCACTCATAATTCTACAGAGCCAAAAACAGTTTAAAAAATTCATTATTTGAAATCAGATATAATTAAAGTAGAATGTTTAAAGATATAAAATATATTGAAAAAACCTACAGAAGCTATTAATCATAAGCAAAAATTATATAGAAACCCAAATAGATACTTAAAAGCAGAAAAAGTGTGTAATGCAGTGAAGCCTACACAAACATTACCCTGTGAGGTGTTTGCTTTATTTATTTCCATGAACATATTCACTTTAAAACAACATGTTTTCATCATGTTCTCATAGATTCTAGGCTAATAGCACCAGAGTTTGTACATTTATTTTTTTTAAATGGGTGAGAGCTGTAGATGTCTTTCTAAAGTCCACATCCCACTTCTGAATACAAAGATTCCTAATTACATTTGTGTTTTTAAAACTTTTGGGATTCTCTGAAGAATTCAGGATGTATTCTTAATATGCCTAAAGTCAGAATCCTTGATATAATTATCTTTAAACTATGTAGTCTGGTATCATGCTTATATTTCATAAAGAAGATTATCTGACAATCAATTCACACACATCTCCAGTCATCTCATATAGTCCCAGCTACCACCACATCCTCTAGAAGAAATAAAAACAGCCATCATTTATATCCTGTCTCTAGAACACAAGGCTGTGTTTTGAATTTTTTTTGTCTTGAAAAGAGTTTGTCTTGAGAGGTTGCACAATGTCCATTGCTGATAGTCCTATGACTAGACTTGATAAATACCGGTCAGAAATACTTTAGCTGCAGATGATCTTGCAGTGGGGCAAGTAATTGAATTAGACATCTTCACCAGATCCCTTGCAGCCATATATTTATTATTCTCTGCATCTATATTTCAAGTTTATTGATAATTAATCAGAAAATTTCTTACATGAGGGTCTTCAACAGAATGAACGAAACTATTACAGATCTGATTCTAATTAGCAGCCCTCCAGTACTAATACTCCAACATTATCACCATCATTCCCAACACATTGATCTACTTCTGTACATAGTTTCCTGGTTGTAATCCACTGATTTGCACAGATGAGACAATTGAGGCGCTCTTCATTTTGTGGTGTGAAAGCCATACATGGCCACCTGGAACGTGTCTTGTCTTTCATGTCACTGTCACCACTGCTGAAACATGCCATTCATCACCTCACTGTGCTCACTGTGCTTTAAAAACATTCAGCAAGCATTGATGTCAATGGGCGCCATTTTTTTTCTGCACAGAGGAATTCAGTGACACGCCTTTGCTTCATGTGTGTTTCCATGTCAGACACTGTCAAAGGTTTATGGGCTGGTTTGGCCTGGTTCTGTGACTAGTGGGACCGAGGGGCCCACAGATCCATTCCCTGAAAAAGGGAAACAGGGAAAAATGGGGAAAAGGGTAGAGAGATGGTCCTAAAAACAGAACAGCAGCAACAATCTGAGGAGAAGCAAACTGTTTTACTAAATAAGACATCGGAATGAAAGATAACATACTATAGTACAACATAATACAATATAATTAGAATTGAAGCTAATAAATCAAATATAATGAGAAAGACTGTCCAAAAGCCAAGGGCCTTACTCTAATGCTGAGACGAAATGCGCAGTCAGGGCAAGCAGAAGAGAAGAGAGACAGGTCCCATGACTTTGTCAGGTGTTTTATCTCCTCTCTGAATGCAAAGTCCTCTGGGGTATGCAGTTCTTTTTTTCTGGGACGGGTACCTGGAACTGGAGCATTAACCCTTTTACTCCCAGTGCATTACATGATGTTATGATGTGGAATACTGATAACCAAAGATCATAAAACCGTGGCAGACACCATTGTGTCAGACTGCCCCTCTGCTGCCATCTGTCACATGGCAATAAAACATAGTGGCGGTATTGGTGGGAAGGTTTAATTTCTACTGTCACACCACCAACAACAGTCTCTGATGTTGTGGACCAACATAATGAAATGGGAGGCATTATTTTTGGAGCACCTCTCATGTATTATGTTCAGTTATTATTGTAGTATGAGCTTACATAGAAGAAAGTAAAAGAAAATGTATTTAAAATTTGCAGAATGCTTTTTCCTGACTGATAGGCAGAAAAACAGCAGTCAGAGAATGTATTTTTAAGCACAGTAAACTAAATGATTTGTACTACCTCCTCTGATTGATTCTGCCATCATAGACTGTCACTGGATGAACTTATTTAACAAGCAGACAGACACTGCCAGTCTGATTTCAGTGGGGTTTGAATGAGATGCATAAGAACAGCAATCATGAAGGAAAACCTTTTCCATTAATTCCTAAGGTCAGTATTCTGCAGTTAGAAAGACAGAAAAATCTGGGAGTAAAATGATTGCAAGAAAGCGACTAGGAAATATGGAAATTCTGAGTGGCATTTTTTCAGATACGGCACATTGATCCCATTGAGGTAGATAGTTAAACTCATATTGACATAAATAAGAACAGAATTTTGTTTCTCATAGCTATATTGGAGGTGGCCTGTAATTCAAGACATTTAACAAAAGCTATTGAAATAGACATTTGGAACACGAACAGGAATTCATATTCTCTTTATTAGAATTCAAAGTCTACACTATCAGGCAATGGAAAGATCATATCAATATACTTTGTCACAGTGAACGTTTAATAGTTTTAAGTGAAGGGGAACATTTTTGATGTGAAGAAATAAAAATGCCCTGCCTCAGGACACAACATGGTACAATCATTACCAGACTGAGGCAGATGGAAATTCTGGTGAGAACTGAAGCTGCTTTTCCACAGCCTGCAAGTCTCTGAATGCTAGTGGAAAAAAAAGGTGAGGTGCCAATTGTGTATCTCCCTTCAGTGTCTTGTACAGAGTTCTGTTCTTTAATATAATCCAAACACTTTCTAAAGGATTAAGCCCTTAAGATGAAAAAACAAGAAGCATGCCTTTTCTTTAATTCCAGCAAGGCTTAGCTCTGTTCAGCCCTGGGATGTTTCTGGGTAGGCTGCAAGAAGAACATCAATATCAGTAGCTTTGATGCTCCAGGGTGAGGTAGCAGCTAAACAGGATTTTAAGAAACTAATTTTTGATGGTTGACATCTCAAGGCATTCTTACCTCCCTTACTTGAGCTTACATCCCCACAGTTCACTTACTTGTGAAACAGGGATTATTTTCTTCTTTAGAAAATAACTGTGAATATCCTAATGTGTTTATTTAGCTATTTATTTTTTGCTTAGGGGGAAAAAAAGAAAGAATTGTGCTCTGAACTCTTGTTCTTACTATTTCATGCCTTTTTCTGCTTCCTTTCTTGCTTGTCTCAAGATAAATTGGTGCCATTTCACTTGTTCCTCTCCTGTCAAAGATAAATTACATCACTTTCTTTTTATTTCTTTGCTTCCTTTAACCCAGAGAGGCTTCCTAGCTTCTTAGGCAAATCAGTCTTACCTGACTTTTTCTTTGTCCTGCTTGGAGTATACATGTTGAGACTCTTTCTTGAGAATTACATTTTGCTTTCAAAAATTAAGATTTATTGCAGTCCTGCCTTAAAATCACATAAAGATTCTGAATGACTTTAATACACTTTCAGTTAGAATTTAAGGGACTAACCTCTGACATAATTTACACCAGCATGACTGAGTGCAACACCAATGAAATATGCCAAGATTTACACATTAAAAAATCTGCTTTCACTTATATCAGGAATTTTGTATCCTCTCTACAGCAAAGAAAGGGTTTTCCCTTCCCTTCCCTTCCCTTCCCTTCCTTGTTATCTCTATTTTTTTAATTATTTTTTTCCCACTAGATTATAAATTTTTCTTGCATATGTTTTATTATGGTCTTCTTATCTGTATACTAAATTGTTTTTTTTTTTTCCTTAATCTTTTGGCAAGCCTAAAACTGCATTCAGCCTCATTTCTCAGTTGAATACAAAAATATAATTTATTTGTAATCATGTTTCAGGTGAATTCAAAATTATATCTTTCCTGCTCCCCTAAACCTGCTGAGAATATGTCTATTCTCTTTGCTGAAAAGGCTGCAAAGAGATCCTTCACAACACATTAAAAAGACCCTTATGTGTCACGCAGAGAGACTACTATTATGAGGAGTGTCAGTTTGGTTTGGTTGCTACTTTTCACCATCTCTTGAAAATGTATTTATGCTGCTACACTACAAAAGAACAATTCCAGCCAATAAGACAAAATAACTAATACAATCAAATAAGATGATAAATATTTGTGTATGCTTTTCTCTGTTGTTAAATATATAAAAGAGGTTGATTATCCATTCTTAAGGGTACTGTGCTGGTTGATCCATTTGTTCAAGACTTGGTACATCCATGTCTTGCTGCTTTTCATGCAGGGAAAAACTGCCTCTACCTCATTTGAACAAGAAAGATGCATGATTTAGGCAATTAGGACTGTAAATACCATCCCAACTGCAGTCAGAAAGAAAATTTCATGGGCAACTTTGACTAAGAAGAAAATTAGACAGTATTTTGAATTGCAGAATATAACTAGTCTTATTACAGATTCATTAAAAACTAACTCTCCTTGACACATACCTCAAGTATTCATGTAACTGAAGGTATTTGAAGAAAACCAAGAATATATTTCTCTGAGATCTCTTGAAGGCTTCTTTTACTTCACACTACAAAAGGATGATATTTAGCTACTTTTTAAAATACAATACATTTCTTTTAAACATAATGTCTGAAGAAAGGATAGAAGGAGCAGCAGGAAGCTCTTCAGGTTGGACTATTTGTAATCAGTATATTCCTGGCAGGTATTAGCCCTGAATTATAGAGAAAGAAAAACTTAACTTGCCTGGGGGCCAGATGAGGGTCAATGAGCTCTTCTTTAATTAGAAATTAGTGAAAACTCTCATGTATGATAAATGAAAAAGTACATAATAAATATATGATCATTTTCAGAATTATTTTTAATAACATTTGTAAATAAAACTACATATATTAATTAAATAAATGCATCTTTGATAAAATTATGATAATATGGGATTTTATTAATCCCAT
>PPHD01006139.1:0-11027 GCA_002909625.1 Bambusicola thoracicus
GGTCAATACTTGTCGTGCTCTGACAGGAAAGAGCATTCCCATCAGGTGTCAGGTGGGGAATGGAAAGCAGGGGACGGCCGGCTGCCACGGGGCGCTGGTGCCTACTGGGGGCTCAGGATGCCGTTCTGTGCTGGTGAAGACTCTGCTCCTGGGAAAGGTCAATGGGAGGTGGTGGAGGAGCAGCCCTGTCCTCCCCAGGGTGAGTGCCTGTGCCCCAGGGAGGCTCCCAGTGCTGGCAGATGTGGGGAGTTGTATGCCTGCCCCTAAGGGTGGGTGCACCCTCCTTAGACTGGCAGTTAGCAGCCAAACAGTTTGTGCTTACAGCTAATTACTTAGTAATGAGAGTGTTAATCGTCGGCTGATTAAAACCTTAATCAGCTGAAGGAGACCTATCTGTGGTGATAAAGCTATCTTAACTTGTTTACAGCCTGCCTGTTAAAAAAAAGCCACAAACATGCTCCAAGGTGTTAGGTGTGTGGGACTGAGCTAAGGGTGTCAGTCATACAGTATTAAAGAAAAAGAGTTGTGTCAGAGGAAGTTCATCTTGGATATTAGGAACTCATACTAACTTAAGAACTTATAGGAGCTAATACTCACTTAGGAACTAATACTAACGAACTTGGATATTAGAATTTTCTTCTCAAAAAGAGAGGTTAAGCATTGGAACAGGCTGCCCAGCTGCTGGTGGACTCACTGTCTCTGGAGGTCTTCAAGAAAAGAGTAGAGGTGGTAATGAGGGATGTGGGCAGTGGGCATGATCTGGTTGGACTAGGTGATCTTAGCAGTTTTTTCCAACCTCAATGGTTCTATGACTTTGAAACAGCTAATTTGAGTTGAACATTGTTGGCAAGATTCCCATTTCTTCAAGTTCAGTTATGTTTGCAGGGAAAAAAAGATGCTTTCTAATAAAAGGTAGAGGCAAGTATCAATGCAAATGAATAGACGTACAACTGTGTGAATCCTACAGTTTTGCTGCAGAATGGTATGCATAGGAGTGCTTTTCTTCTGTAGTAGAGCAATAATGTGAAAAAAAACTAAAAGCCTGAAGTGTGGCATGGGCTCGAGAGCTGCTGTTTGCTGTTGAAAAAATGTGTAAGAAACAAGGTTAATTATCAGTAACTGATTTGTTACAAATGCATTCTCCACTCTCTTGGCAGCAAGTTCTGTGTTCAGGCTTAGTAATATAAATCCTTTCATTCTCAATTTTTAAAGAGAAGGAAACAGATTTATTTATTCTGTACTTACTATTAATCTATAAGATCCTCCAGATAACGCAGTTCTCATGTTTGCCTTCTTTGTCGTTGCAGATTTAAGTGGAGGGGTTTTGCTACCATGGTCAAGGTGACACGAAATCTTTCTTGTACCTTTCAGTTCATACAGATAATCGGCCTTGTCTGCACTATTAAGATTTGCAACCATGTAATGGCATCTTTAACTGGAGTGGCACTGACTCATGCTGTATGTAGACATCGGTGCGAATCTGAAAGTTAAGGCCCATTTAGAGAGAAACTGCATATGCAGTCTTTTGATTTCAAAGTCAAAAAACGATTCTTTTTATCAATTTTCTTGAACTCAGGCCATGATACTGAAGTCTGTTTTTCTTTAGCAGTACACAACAAGGTTGATTCCCCGAAAGTAGATGTTTGTTATGCTTTTGAAAGCTGCATTTCAGTTCTGTTGTGCAGGTGTAAATGACTGCATGCGTGGTGCAGAATGAGGTTATGCTACATGAGGTTATGCTGACAAATAGGAGTCACAGCGCCGTGTTTTTGAATGATGGCCTTGAAATAATTTAAGTAAACGTCCCCTAATCTGTTTCTGCTGGCTGCAAATTTCCAGACTGAACCTCTAGGGGGGTTTTACACTTTCATTAGCTGTTCTTGTAATTCTGAATTAGCTGGTGTTTTTCAGCAGTTTGATGTTTCTCAGACAGCAGAACAGGTCATTGAAGCCAAATGATGTATACCCAGAACAGATCACAGTACTCATTTATTGAGTCCCGTTTCATTTGTAACCTAAAATCTTCTTACTCTTTACATTCAACTTTTGTTAACAGCGTCAAGATCAATATCTCTGTTCATCTCAGTAAATGAATTGAAATAAATGTAGCAGTTGCATATCGTTCTAGAAACATTTATACGTTTCAGAGATTACTAATTAGCTTCTAGGCCGAAGGATAATTTGCAATTTAAACACTTTTCCAAGAACATTTCCACTATTTACTCAGCAATAACAGTAGTCAGTGCCCTTGGCCTTAGGCATGCATTAGGGTACTCCGAGGTTCTAAAGCAAAGGAAGATAATTATTTTTGTTGCCACCACAGGGACAGGCTGTGCCTGAAAGGCTAAGGCCTGTGCTGCGTTTGGTGTAGTTTCACTGCATTAGGCAGAGCTCTGAAACAAATTGAATGTGCATGGCACTATTCCACGCAACAGTGCAAAAATCTCTCCCCTGAGAGTCTGGTCAGCCCTGCTAACAAGGGAATGGGGCACATTTTGGGGCATCTTTCACTATTAGAAATAATGGAGTTTTGCGTTCTCTGTACTAAATCTTTGCCTTTCTCATGCCAAAGGCTGACCAGAACAAAGGTGCTGTTAGCAAGCACGTTTAATCTAATTGTGGATCTTTGTGGTAAAAGCTTCAAGTTGATATTTATCTCCTGTACAGATCCCAGGGCCTGATTGCTCTCTGAATTCTTCTCCAAATCCCTTTTTATTTTTGTTTCAGTTACGGGAGTGCAGTTGACGAATTAATTAGACCTGTAGCAAAACAGCACAGCCTATCCACAGTTTTTACTGTCCTACAGGTGTTTAATGAGATAAGAGATTAGACTGTTTAGAACCCACAAATGGAGATATCTTTTTGTTTTGCTGCTTTGTATCACTTTTTCACCTTTTAAGGTTAAACACTGAATACGTTTGTAGCTCTAATGAAAATGGGAATGCACTGGGAGAGTTAATGCTGCCTGTTCTGTTTTGTGGTAGCACTGATGCAGAGATATCTTCCCAGTGTCATCCTTCATCACTTGCTGCTCTTTCATACTGTCAGTTGATAACCCATCACCTGAGCTCTGGCTTCAGCTAGCAATCTGTGATTTTTCTTAGGATTAACATTGAGTAATGGTTATTTCCAACCTGCCCGAACCCTGTCTGAATCTATCCTCAGCTGTGTTAGGTATGGATAGAGCCACTGATCTGTCACTGTGTCAGTCCACGTGTCATCAAGACTGCTAAGAAAAATCTTCATAAGCACACGTGCATTTGTCTTCAGCCATGCAACATACTGCGTTCTGCTGAATATGAAGAGGGCAAGCTGCTGATGTAAAATTAAGGAAGGATGACTTAAAGCAGTGTTTCCAAATAGTTGGCATTAACTGTAGCACAGCAGTACTAAAATTGTAGTTCTAAATGAACCCTTGGGAGCCTACATTTGGTGATCAATTTGAATGAAAGTTCACTGGGAATGGTAATCTAAAAATTATCTATTAGAATTCCTGACATGTAAAATAATTTTAAAATGAGAAGGAATGGGGTTTTCAGACTTCTCTGCACGTTTTTTTTATGGTCTCATAGAAATGGAGCAATAGTAGTTTTAATTGCAAGTTGATTCTTCAGGAAGAAGGAAATAATCTGCTTAGAGAATTTCTAACTTAATTAGTCTGTCCAAATGAGAGACATTTGAAGTGCAACTGTACCTTGTAGCTCCAATACTGTTCAGAGTAAGAAATTAAAACCTCAGTGAAAACAGGCAGTTAAATGTGAATCTTCTTCATACTATGAGTTATGCATCAGTCTGTTCAGCAGACTCATTTTTCAGTGGGGAAAATAATGGGAGTAAATGTCACTTCTCGCAAATAAGCCATTTCTGTTTGCATCATTTGTGCTGAGCAGAAGGAAGGGAAGTGTCACTGAGGGAGCAAAAGGAAGAGGAATGCTGAAGACACGACAGAGTGGGATGCATCTTCAGGGGAAAGCAGAGACCAGGAGGAAAGAGTAGTGAGGATCATATCCCTGCTGTTGTCCAGTGTTGGGATGACAAAAAACAGCTGTATACCAACTCTAAGTAGCTAATATACTCCAGCCTGGTATAAGTAACTTCAGTGCACTGATAAGTTATCTATAGAAGTTATATGTCTCTAATGATCTTCAACATCAGTACGATATAATGTAAACATTGCTGACATTTAGAATAAAGTAAACCTATGTAGAAATACACAGCTCGATTCAAAATGTTAACTCTTCTCTCTGTCTGCATAGTATGCTCCTGTGTTTATAAACATAATCTCTTTTAGAAATATACTGAAATTCTTTAATAATGAGAATTAATGTTTAGCTTTAGAGTGGAATTACCGTTGGTATAATTTTCTAGATCTTAGCTTGTTAAAACTAAATCTCAACTCTAACTCTTAGCTTTTGAGGGTCTATACTTGTAGGTTTTACTGTTAAGTCTGTTACATTTCAAATTATGACTTTATGCTTAATCTTCACATAGTTACTGTTCAGTGATAAGCACAAAGTGCTAAGCTTTATATTAATGTCCTGAAGTTGTTTCATTCTGGCAGAGAAGTGACTATTGGTATTTCTACTGTATGCCAGTGCCAAAGAGTAAAGTTTGTTAAGGGTTGAATAGACCGGATAGATAATGCTACTTCTGTTTTCAGCAGACTCTAATGCCATGTTTTATTTTGCACATATATTAATCTTTGCTGCCTCAGTGCAGAATGGTGGGGGTAACTATGTCAGTCCTAAAGGTTAATTTCATTCTTCTTTAAGGCATGCCATTATTCTGTTAACAGTAATTGCTCTTTTTTGAATGATTAATTTCATCGTGTGAACTGTTTCTAATTATGTTGGTGGCTGGCAATTTCCTGGACTGAGAAGCTGTAGCTGTGATCACATCCCATTTACTCAGTACATATGCTCTGAGAAGAATGCCCACTGACAGACATTTTCAGAAATATTCACTAATTTTGAGAACTGCTTAGAAATTTAGGTAAGATTTCTAGCACTTGCTTTATGTTGGTGTTGGGTGCTTTCAAGTGTACTTGACAAATAAGGGCTGAAACAGCTGGATTTAAGCCATAGGATGAGCAGGCTTGCAAATGCAGACCTAACTGCTAAATTATCACCTGTCCTGTTTTTGCTGTGAAAACTGAAAGTAGGATGTGTTTCTTGCACATTTTACCATGTTCTTACACTGTTCTTGAGCTTGATATGCTAGCTTCTCTAAGCTATATTTATTCGCTTCAGTTATTGTTAATGAGCCAGAGCTTACACTTTGCAAATCAGTGCAGGCATATTATGAGATGCTTGGTGAACAAGCCCTAGCAGGAGGTGCAAGGTGGCTGCTGAGCTGCCTGCAGGAGTTATGTGGTTCACTGTCAGCAGCTCAACCCTAAATGCAAGAGTGATTCCACCGTGGCAGTTCTGGCTCCAGCTCTGGATCTGCATCCAATTTACATAGAGTACAAAGACATCACACTGTCTCAGCTGCATTTACAGCAATTGAATTAAACAGTGATTCAGATCAAGAATGGACTCGCTGGAGGTGTTGGGCTTAGCCAGCACATAGGAGCACCCTGGATGAGGATTCACCCACTTGGCTGTCTCACGCTGAAGCTGGGAGCAGTTGTAGTACCATTGTGCTAACAAAAGCATCCTGTGGACATATGCTGTCATGTGTTGGGCACCTTTCCTCTTGAAACTGCAACAACCACTGGGTGTACAGTATTTGCTGAAGGGCTGAGGTAATGTGAATCTTCTGGGTTTGAAACTGCTCTTCAAGGCAGTTTGGATACTGTTTACAGTATCCAAAGAAGGAGGTAAGCACTTTAAATGGCACCTGGTGAATTCAGGAGTCTAACCTGTTAATCTAGGCCTCAACTTCTCTTTTATCCAAGAAGCCCTTTACAGGGCAGGTACAGTTGCCTTTGACTGCAAGTACACCCCTCCCAGCATGCAGATTATCTAAAATACCGGGATCCCTAAGCTGAATGATACTTCCAGAGACCTGACAGAGGTCTTCACAGTTTTACTAATTGCTTTGCCACAGCACACCATCTTAAAGGTATGTTCTGTGCATTCTTTGTTTCCAGTATGCTTGTAAAACACTTAGTTTGACTTATATGTGGAGTCACTTTGGAGAAAAAAAAAAAAAAAGGCAAATATATCACCTTAACCCTTCACATTATGTGAGTTGTCACTTTGCAGTTCCTATTCTGTATCTTTCTGTGTAGCTGTAGTCCTCACCAACTGTGGGAAATATCTTGTCTAGTTCACTCAACCTGCTGGAAGAAATAGCTGCATGCCTTTGTGTTCCCCAGTCTGTGTATAATCTGTCCCTGAGGATTTTTTAGGCAGGCTGCCTGTAGGTCTTCTACAGACATGTGCTTTATGACACAGTAAAGAACTTCATCAGACTTCAAATGGCTAGTTAAAATCGGGCCTATGAGCTCCACCCCACCCCATGGACACACACACTGCCTCTGCAGCCACTTAGCTTCTTGCTGCTGCTACCTCAGAGGCAAAGACATGAACTGTTTGTGATCTGCTTGGGCACTGCTGCTTTCAGCTGGATATGCAAAGGTCAACCAACCCTCTTCATGACTGGATCACAAGTTCCTGTTTCAAAGGCAGTGTGCTAGGACTGGAGATGGCAAGAACTTGTGCTACATGGCTGCCTGTCTTCATCTGCCTGATGCCGTTCTAAAATTATTAAATAATGGCTTTATCAGTTTCCTGACTTTGCAAACAGCAAATAGAAATCTGAAAGATGCTTTGGAGAAGCTCTTTCTAATGCAGTATAAACGTAGTGACTAAGCCTCTGGGAAGATCTACAGGTATGCCCGCACAGGGACAGTTTTTAGGGCTAAGCCTGTCTGATTTAGGAAAGGCCATGAAGAAGTCATTGGTTCAGTGGGAAAGATTTACTCAAGAGTAGTGTTTGAATGATAAGGGTCTTGGAAAAGAATTCCACTTTGATAGTGGTCAGTATTAACTCAAATATGTGCTGTAGCTTGTAATAAATAAATTCTAGGTCAGCTTCAATAATCTGTTATTCTAATCTTCCATTTCCCTTTCATAGCATTGTAGGCAAATTAATTTTAAGACCTGATTTATGACCCAACTGCACTTGCCTTCTAAAAGCTCTACAGAGCTGGGACTTAATCTTTGTAATGTTTGTAAGGCTCTGGTACAGGGGCTGTGTGTGTGTTGGTGTCCAGTATGCAATATTGAAATATAAATGCTAAATAATGGTGTCTTCAGAAGTATGAACCACATGTTTGGTAAGCTTTTGGCACACTTGCAAGTGAGTGCCAGGTAGGGAAGCACTTTGGAGTTTGAAAGTTGAACCCCTTTTGAACTATAAGCATCTCATTTTGGCATGATTCCTAGGGAGCAAATCTTTTTCTCTTGTCCAAGCATCCTGGATTTATGTAGGCTCTGTAGAGTTCACTGGTGGGTTTATTTGGCAGGTGGGCCTTATTAACCTGCCAGCAAGGGACTGTTTGACCTGCATAGGTTTGTACAGCTTGTAAATAAAGATTCTGTCAGGGAAGGGATATTCTCTTGTGCTTTGGACTATTTATATCTCTTAACAACTGTGGCTGCTAAAGCTTAGAAAGAAACAGAAGGTCTGGGATGCGAGACAGAAAGCCCTGAGAGAGCCTTATGTGTTGTATTTGGATTGCTGCGTTAACATCCTAAAATAAACACAGCATATGAGAGAATGGGGAGAACTTCTTATAATTATTAATTCACAGACCTAAATTATTGGTTATTGAATGGAATATCGCTGAGCTTGGCTGCAGAAGACAATAAAATACCTCTTAATTTAACACTAGAAGCTATTGGCAATCAGTGGGTGCAAGATGTTTAATAAGCTTAATTTTCTATGGTTGTTTTGTATTGTTCTCAAATTTCATAACTACTTCAAGCTTTTACTGGTCAGGTTAATACATACAATAAGTTTACAATAAATTATAATCATAATAAAGATCATAGAATCATAGAATGGCTTGAATTGGAAGGGACCTCAAGAATCATCAAGCTCCAAGCCCTGTGCTACAGGCAGGGCCACCAACTTCCATATCTAATGCTAGCAGTGACTGCTAGACTCTCCATCACTGGAAATACTTAATCTGGAAAAGAAATGTATTGAATGAATCTTTTCAGAAAGTCTGTTGGTCAGTCTGATGCAGGCCTGGCTATGGAGTTCTCTATAATATGTAAGTTCTTTTATAGGTGTATTTTTATCAATGGAAATAATGTGATTAAAGTGTTTTATTCAGAAGCCAACAATTGGACTAGCGAGGTAGTACTTTCTGAGAAGGATTTCCTTCTGCTCCCGTTGATCTACTCAGACATCCAACTGCTACTGCAGATCAAATGATTCGGGGTTCAGCAACTGCCGGAGTTGAGATTTTGAGTATGTATTTCTTGTTCATTCATTTGAAAGTCAATTTTACCTTTTGTCCTAAAGGGCTCAATCAGTGTTCTTTGTTGGTCTTAGGTTATATTGATCTGCTACTTAATATATAAAAGTGTAACTCGTATATGTAACAGCCACCAGATTATAGAAAATCAGCTGAATTTACTTTTATAGACATATTGGCTGTAAAAGTACTTGAACCAAAGTTTGCTATTGTGGCCCAGGAGAACTTGATCTTGGAAAAGGACAGGTAGGATATTACCACTGTTGTACAGAGTGGCGAAATGCTTCCAAATTCCATTAAGTCACCGTAACTTTACCACCAGAAGACACTCATGAGAGATGCCAAAACAGGTAGTGCCCTTCCTTGGTTTGTTCAATTTCTTTTCCAAATGGGCATCCCTTTTATGAGCTACATCCTCTGGCTCCTGACCCTGAAATGAAGAGGGACTGGCAAACCACTGTGCACCTGTTCCAGACGGATTAGCCACTGGTGACAGCCCATACCCAGAATTTCCTCTGCAGATGCTACCACCCTTCAAGTGAGTCAGAACCATTTGACTTGGAGCTTTTTATAGTTGCTGAGGGTGATGATAATCATCCTAACAAAGTCTAATTCTTAATCTCTCGTACTTAATGTTCTGCCATTGGTCAAATATGATACCATGGTTTTCTTCATTCTCATCCCTATTTGCTTTACCAGCACAGCAAAACATTGTTAAGCTTTTATGATCATCTGTCATTATGCAGGAAAGTGAGTGTTGTCTGGTGGATAAGATACCAGGCTGAATTCAGAATTGACTCTGTTAATGAATTCACCATTGGGAAATCTAAGGCTATATTACTTCCTCTGCTGTTTTGATTTTTTCCTACTGATAAATACTTTCATTTAAAAATTCAATAAACAACTCATGCTGAAAGGCATTCTGGTTTGTAGAACTGGACTTTACGTTAAGTTGCTAGTCCAAATTTTGTCTGTATTTATACCTCTTGATGTGTACCATATACAAATATGGTGCTGATTACAAAAATAATATGCAGATTTCTTCCCTTTGTTCTACTAAATAATTTGTGTCCATTATAGCAAAAGGGAACAAATGTCTCAAGTTTGATTCCCTCCAAGTTTTTGTAATTTTTTCCTTTTTCTTTCCACAAACGCATTAAAAGAATCAAGCACTTCCTTTTATGCTCTAAGCACAAATTTAGTTCCTGCTATATCCTCTCTAACGTATTCAGGAAGGAAGGAATAATCTCTTTCAGTCTGTAGTGGTTTTGCATTGCCTGCATTACCTGCAGCTCAAATGGTCCATATGCAACTAATAGTGGAGGAGTTGTGTAATATTTGATCTTTGGAAGTAATAAGGAACAGGCCCATTCATAGGTGAGAATAATATGCTTGGGTTAGCATTGTGCAATACACTGAAGCAGACAATGTTCCTGCACTGAGGAGACTGCCATCTGTGAAAACTAAACAAAATATTCATATCAGTAATGAAGTGCACTGAATAAAAAGAATTCTACAATGAAGCCCTTTGCTTTCCAGACAGCATAAAGTAAGATTGATTAGGAACCACTTGTAAAAAGTAGAATTTGCAAAAGAGGAGGATGTTAAGTGCTCTACAGAAGGATTTGCAAGGGAAGGATGATAAGATAAAGATTTGTCCAAAACAGGCCTGGGAAGTGGCTAAGTGGGAACTGCGAGCTGAGTGTGTGGGAGGGAAGGCTGCAAACATTCATTTTGCTGCGTACTATGAACAGAAAAAGGCAGGTTGGGGAGGGCAAACTGATTTTTCTTAGTTCACTTAGAGTTAAATGACATGTTGATTTTAATTCTGTCAGATACTAAAGCTGTGTTCATTGGGCTTACACTGTTAATTTATCAAACGGTTTGGTGTGGATAGTTTATCCTTTCTTTAGAAGTGAATTGAGAACTGGCCAACTGGCAGAGCTCAGAGGGTGGCTCATCACTGGCACAGAGTCTGGTTGTAAATGGGTGGTGTTCCCCGGGGGTTGGTGCTGGGTCCAGTCTTGTTCAACTTATGCATCAGTGACCTGGCTGAAGAGATAGAATCCACCCTCAGGAAGTTTGCTGATGGTACCAAGCTGGGGGGAGTGGCTGACATACCAGGAGACTGTGCTACCATTCAACAAGACCTCGCCAGACCAGAGGGTTGGGCAGGGAGGAGCCTGATTAATTAGAGCAAGTGTAAAGTCTTCTACCTGGGAGGAGTAACCACATGCATCAGTACAGGTTAGGGGATAACCTACTGGAGAGGAGCCCTGCAGAGAAGGATCTGGGTGCCCTGGTGGACAACAGGTTGACTGTTGAGCCAGCAGTGTGTCCTTGTGGCTAAGAAGGTTAGTGGTATCCTGGGATGCGTTAAAAACAGCATGGCCAGCAGGTCAAGGGAAGTAATCCTCTCCCTCTACTTTGCCATGGTGAAGCTGCACCTGGAGTGTTCCCCAATTCAAAAAAGACAGGGATCTCCTAGAAGGAGTCCAGCAGAGACCCACAAAGATAATAGAGGGCCTGGAGCATCTCCCGTATGAGAAAAGACTGAGTAATCTGGGGGGAAAAGAAGACGGGGGGGGGGGGG
>PPHD01006139.1:11047-25076 GCA_002909625.1 Bambusicola thoracicus
CCCCCCCCCCCCCCCCCCCCCCCCCCCGCCCTGATTACTGTTTCTAGATATCTAAATGGAAGTAGGACGCAAATGGATGAGGTCAGGCTCTTCTCAGTGGTATATAGTGAAAGGACAAGGAGCAATGGTCAAAAACTTGAACATAGGAAGTTCCACACAAATACGCAGATGATCTTAACAGTGAGGGTGACAGAGCACTGTAACAGGTTGCCCAGAGAGGTTGTGGAGTCTCCTATGAGATGTTCAAGACCTGGCTGGGTGCCTACCTGTGCGACCTATTGTAGGGTACCTGCTTTAGCAGGGGGGTTGGACTCAATGATCTCTTGAGGCCTCTTCCAACTCCTGCAATTCTATGATTCTTCTAACTTCTCTCTCCACCTCACCCCGAAAAAAAAAAACAACAAGAATTAAGAATCCAATTTGATTCACAGTCCATTCTTAGTCCAATAAGAGTTTTACTTGGCCTAAATCCAACTACTTTAGTTTATGGATAGTATCTATTATTTTGAAAGGATGTTCTAGTCTGACCTGCTAGCAGTTAGAAATAGGTCCAATGTACCCTCACAACATGGAAAAGTCTTTCCTAGGTCTCTGTGACTGATATTTGAACAGAGTAGTGTATAGTAAGTTGTTCTGCTGGAGTTGGAGTAAAACAGAACTGCCTGGTAAAGCAGTTCTTCAGCCTATTGTGTAGTGTATTGGGAATCAGGAGCAGGCCATTTTGCCAGAAATTAGCTGTTTACTGAAAGTTCCCTACAGCTTTTAATAAACGGATTGTTTCATCCTTTTACTTATTAAGATGCTCTTATCTCTGCAGTGAAAATGTATATAACTGGGAGAGATTTCTGAGTGATGGAGTAGATTTGTGAAAGCGTCTGCATAATGTTTTTCTACTTGCTTTCAGCGCTGTTCATGGGTTTGTTGGCTGAGCCAATGTTTGGAGTAAGTCACATGATCAATCTGCATTTTCTTGCAGTCTTCCTGAACTGCTGCACTAGTGTTTTTCATGCTAGGTAGTCTGTCGATCTATCTATCTAAGCTTCATTTTTTTAAGGGTAATAAATCAAGATTATACAGTGTTAATGATTTCAGTCACAGAGATTATGTCGGAATTAGAACATTCCTGAGAGAAGGTCATATAAATCAACCCTTCAGTTATTCCATTTTCAGTTTCATTGTAACGAACAGTACCCTGCTTGTAGTGTGAAGCTTATGGTGCTAGAATACTGATAAGATGATATTGCATTCAGAGTACATTTTCTGCTATTGAATGAAATCTGCAATGCGATATATGACATACGTACAGGGGTCTGTGTTGAAATGTCTTGGAATTGTCAAATTATAATATTCTAGAGATGAGGTTGGTTTGTAAAATCATTGAATCGCCTATATTGCAGAATTTTAATGATCAAAGGAATAACAAAGCTTTTGTAGCAGAAATGTAAAAGAAAAACATATCACTTTCAAAGCTAGCAAATTAAACAAGTTAATGGGATATCGCTGTGCATTCCTAATACTGGGTTAGTAATGCCTAATAGTTAACATCACTTTTCATATTTTAAGTACTTGACAAGTTATATCTAATATTATAATGTAGTTGAGTAGCCATTTTAATTGCTTGTGGAATTGTAACACAGAAGTAAGGAATTTGAGATTAGGATCAGACTGTTAGTACTTGGTGCGTGCTGCTGATTCTTTAGGTTGTTGTCTAAATTCCTTTGCGTATAACCTATAAATACTTGTCAATGTATGTACTGAACGTATGCTCACAGGAAAGTGTAAAGCAAATACTATTCTTTGAATGCATTCCTACTTGCTTTACCCTGGGGTCATAGCTAAAGCATGCACACCTGTATTTATTAATTTGCCATGCACAACCTTCCACTGACGTGCCAGTATAGATTGTATGTACAGAGAGATTGTATGCTCTAGTTTTTCTGCCAGCTTTCTTCTTTTCTAATGGCCATGCTCTTTTCCCAGATCTCTGTTCGGACACTTATGGTTACCCTCACGTTGATGTGCGCTTGACTCACCCTAGCCTCAGGCCCCATGCCCCACACAGATGCTCATGGAGGCAGCAGGAAGATGAGGAGCTCTCCAGGGTTCTGCTCAAGCTGAGCTGCAAGCAGCTGGAGGATAAGCATTTGGAGAGAAATACCTCCAAACTGCCCTTTGATCCAGCCAGCTTGAGTCAGCTTGCAGAATTGAGGGTATGACCAGTGGCTAAATGGGGTAAATAGTGCACTAAATTGCTAATGGCTCTCTACTGCAAGATAAAGATGGAAACTAATTCTGGCAAATTCCCATCTACCTGCCTACATCATGATGTTCTGAACAGTGCATTGAATCTCCCAAATTATGTTTCTGGAAGAATAGTTCAAGTAGGCTGGCAGTGGTGTGACAACGGTTGCTCTGGAGGAGGCAGCTGAGGAGGAGCCAGCAAGGTTTCAGAAACAGTGATGTTGAAAGAGGTGGACAAGCAGTTGATGGATTCACTTTTTGCAGATCAATTCAGGAATGATCTAATGCTGAAGAGCAGTCCTGAAGTAAAGTGAAGAATGTTTTTAAACAAAAATTTTAACAGGAATTTTTAAGGAGATTAGTTACACGTTATCTTTCTGGTTGCACTGGAAATCTAACTTTCACCTCTTCATCAGCTGCTTGAGCCTGGATATTAAGAGCCAACCTCTTTACATGACTTGATAGGTTGACTGGGGTTAAGCAGTCCAGGTAAAACATTTGCAGAGTCTTTATACCGCTCTGAGCTTGTCTTCTGGAGCCAAGGAACTGAGGGATGACAAGTTTAAGACAAAGCACAAGAACCATAAGGATTGGTGGTGATAACCATGTGAAAAATATAGGAATTGGTAGGAACAGGAGAGCGAAAGGGGCACAATAAGAAGCGCACTGGGACATTATGCAGCTCTTGCAGGAAACAAATCACAGATGTTAAGCAGCTCATTAGTGAGGCACAAGTCTCTCTAAATGGTAATAACAGACCTGGCCAATTATAGCACAAATGTGTGGGTGCCTAAGCATGGATTGTGTTTGCCTCTGCAGTGCAGAGGCTGGAAGACAGGTTTGTCACAAGCACACATGCACACAAGCTGGGACACAGGCAATAGAGAAGTAACCTTGGTGACAGCAGCAGGACTGAAACGCACATTCATAGCTCCCAGCTCTGTGCTCAGACCACTAGACTACGTTCTGTGTTATCAGCAGTGATGAAATACAACAGTCACTGCTGCAGGCAGAGCAGGCTAATGGCAGCAGTGCTCTGTGCTTGCCCTATTTCCTATATTCTTTCCCTAAGCACTCATTTCTGACTACAATCAGAGATTGGATAAAGGGACTCACAGGCCTTTGGTCTATGCCAGTACAGTTGTTCTAGTTTCCCTAATGCCCAACAAAGCTCTCATCCACCATAAATAAAGAACAGGATGTGGCACAGTAAGTTTCTTTGTTTACAGTGTCTTAATAAATTCCACAACAAATGTACTCAATTTGGAAGCAAAGGAACGTTTTCTTACTGTCAGCACTACAAGCTCATCTTGAAAGCTGATAGTCATTGCTTGCTTGCTTTCCTGTACATCAATGCAAATAAAGCTCCGGAGACAAAATCTGTGAATTTCTTCTGCAGTATCTTCTCCCTGCCTTCAGCAGCATCGGCAGTTCTTACCTTCAACAGGTTTATGAAATGGCTCAGCTGAATAAAAATGTGTTGTTACTGACACAGGAATTTACTTCATCTATTCTACGGTAAAATGAAATTAGTTATGTTATCTCAGTTTTAAAGGGAGCAACGACTATATATTTTTTAATCTCTGCAAGTAAAATGACACTTGATAATCCTGGTATGCTATATAGCAAAATTATTTTTGTATGATGCTGTTTCACAAAATAATGTAAATACATGAGTTACGTAGGTATTAGCAAGGGCTGAATTAGCTCAGAACAGATGATTAATGACACTTTTTTTTTTTTCAGTCAAATTCCAGCGTATCATCATTTACTGATTCTCCTTGTGTTACTTAAGTTTGCCATAATAAAGACGCTATTGGGATTCTAATTAGTAACTTTTGAGGAGCACCATTACCATAGTGAATTGAGAAGGTCAGTGCATCAGGGAATCTGAGAGTACTTGTGTTGGAGCAAAATCTTTCCTGTCCCTTTATTTAGATAATTCAGATTTTTAAACAAAAGGATGGTGTGTAGTGAGTACTACAAAGCCTGCTACCACTAGAGAAAAGTATTATTATCAAAGCCTGATACAAAAATCTCTCCCAGCCAGATCTGTCATCTTCCATTTGGAGAACACAGGCCTGTTCATCTTGTTTTTTGAAATATGCTTGAATGCACAGAAATTCAGAGTAGTCACAGCAGTGAAATACCTTTGAGATTCGTTTCTAATGTTTTTTCATTAATCTGAATAGAGTAACAGCAATTGTATTTAGTCTATATGGACTGCAAAGGAGAGAAATGCAGTTCCATGACAAAAGGCATGCTCTGGTTAAATCAATTTCTGTAGCATCTTGTCTCGACATATTTGAGAGCACTATCTTTCTCAATTAATGTCAGCTCTGCTCTGGGAATACTCTTTGGTAGTTAACTATTGCTGTTAGAGAGCTAACTTTAGACATAACACAGCTGGCTTATGTATTTTGCTGTTAATATTTTTGGTAATGGAACAACAAATTATAAGTAAACAATCTATTAAGCAGAATCCAGCAGATTTTCCACCCAAATAAGTCAATTTTAAGGATAAGAAAACTCAAGTGTAAATTTCTTTTGACTGGCTCGAGATAGAAAAATCAATTATAAACCTTGCATCTTAGGGATTTCTTTTTCCCAGATTTCTAAGTCTCTGGAGTAGTGGGGTCTACACACATGCCTCTGCAAAAACCAACACTCTAGAATATTTTGTTTAAAATTAAGTACTGGTCAGCTTCTTTACTTTCACTTCCTCTTACATCAAAGTGAAATAGAAAACCCTCAACAGCCTAAATTCTCACATAACACAAGAATCAAGAAAGAGAAGAAATGATGCTCAGAGGGTATCAAGAAAACTGAATGATTTGGGAAAAAAAAATCATGGAGTACAGAAGAAGAAAGAACTGAGGAAGAAGATAATAGGAAGCAAATGCAAGGCAAATTTCTAAAGTATGTGTTCCTACTGTTTCCGTAGGTAACTACCCACTAGAGGGAGATAGATTGTAACTCGTAGCCACCAGACTTGTGGTAGAATTTGGACTTCGTCAAGATTTGGAAGGAGGAAGCATTATAGTTGAAAGCCAAAGATGATGCGAGCTCCCTACCCCAGGAGAATCTCATGGTGCAAAGTTCAGTGAAAGTCACCAATTGGACTTAAATCCTTCTCCCTTTTGGCCTGCTTTCATTACACCTTTGTTCAGAAAATCCCCATCTCTGTTAGCCTGTTTGTTCTCTTGTTGGTGACAGCAGAACCAAGAGGTAAGGATGGCAGAACCAGTGCATCGTCAGTGTGCTCTTTGGGACTCGTGGACCTGTCACAGCCCCCCAGTCACATGTGCCTGAAATCAACTGGCTTGAGACCTACCAACAGTGACCCTGCAGTTCACCTCAAACACCTCTTCCTTAGTTGCAATTTACAACTCAGTTCCTCCGGTTTTCATTAGCTGCCCATGGGGAATCATTTATGGTCTCTTATTCCTGCCTCTCTTTATCTGCAGAATGAAAACGGCTTTTAAACTTAAAAGCAAGCTCAGCCATGTCCTTTCCTCAATGAAAACCAAGAAGCAAAGTACGTAGTAACGTATGTCTAGAATTGGAAATGGGGCATAGGAAGATTAGCTCTTCCCTGGTTGTGTCATACATGATTCTCAAAATCAGTAGTTTAGGGATTTCCTGACGCAGATGTATCTAGATAAGCAAGTGTCAGAGACACTGATGAGCCTAACTCCCAGGAATTTGTCTATTTTCTTTTTGAACCTATTTGTTTATACTTTGGGGTTTTACAACATCCTGTGGCAAGAAATTCATAAGAAAATATATTTCCTTCTGTTCTTTTTAAACTCTGCTCCCTGATAGACTGAATTAAGATGGTATTACGTGAAGTGGTAATAACCATTTTCTGTTCGCTTTCCTCCCACCTTCGTTATTTTCCAGACCTCTGTGTATCTCCCTGTGTTTGCAGTACAGAACGAAAGTCCCAGTCTGCCCCTGTTTATACCAGGACTTCTGAATGACACGAGGACTTTTCAGTGTTAAGCTATTAGTAGTGACAGCAGTCTTCTCTCAGCAGACTGCATAAGAACTGTTGGATAAATAAGTACGTAATGCAGACTCAGAGAAGATGCATAGTTATTTCCACATACTGAAAGAAAGGCACAGGAAGTCTGCAGTTGATACTTTGGTGTCACAGATAGAAATGACTCGTCTAATGTGCTGTGAACCAACTTGGAGCCAAAGCAATTATCCAATGCATGTGAACCTTCAGGGTCAGCTACACTCTGCTACCCTCCCTGATGCCAGAAAAGTTCTGTGACAAACACCAGCCATCAAAAACACTTCTTTCTCTCAAACACCATGTGACCGGTTTCCAAAGTGGCCTGCAGTTATATCCTGCTCATCTTCAAATTCCAACAGACGTAGCACAGGGATACTGGGCACTACCATGGTGGTTTAACAGCCCCAGTTTGAGGATTACAAACAAGATGCCATAGCTCCGTTTCTCAGTGCCCTGTTAGAATCCTCAGAACAAAGCAGGCTGAAGTATTTTTAAAATAGTGTATCTTCAAAAATCCAAATATATGCAACACGCTAACATCGCTAATCCAAAGCAGTGTACAGAAAGGAAAAGAAATAGGGTGTACAGGACAGTTATGGACCTGGATGAGCAGCTGGCCTCACTCTGTAAGAAAACTAGGCACAGGTGCTGGGATCCAGCCCAGGGCCCTGATTCCCAGCTGGCACACTGAAAGAGGCTTCCAGCTCAGAGAGAGTTAGATGTCTGTTCCTTGGGAGGAGAGGCCTCGGAAAGGGGAGGAGGTTGTTCCCTTAGCATGACAAGAAAGCTCTGTTGCACGAGCCAAAGGGGAATGGAGTCTTTCTTTTATTCTTATATCTGTTGGGTATACTTCCTCTTTCATCTGTTAGATTAGTGATAAAAAATAGAAAATGAGAGATATGTGTCATACTGGAATGAGCGTGGGGCTTGTAATCCTGGCTGACAAGCAGTCTGGATGGCTTACTTTTACCTGCTGCTCAGATTAGTCTGAGTTTCCCTGGCTGTATCCAGTGCAGCTGATGAACTGCAAGATATGTGTGGCCCCAGCTGCGCCTTCGGCTCTCACACAAAGCTCCCTCCTGAAGTTGCTTTCAGAGAAGAGTTTCCGGTTTGGGGGACTTTACTTCCCCAGTGTACTGTTCAAATCCAACAGTTGAGCTCTTTTACATCAACTTTGTGTTTTCTTATATACAGATGCAACTTGCTAGGCACACTTGGTACAGTCACATAGCCGAGATTAAAACATGCAGTGCATTACTGAGAAGAAAAACAAAAATAGCTTTAAGGTAACAGGACGTTTGGGGGTGAATGCCTCCTCAGGCTGTCTCTAGGGGACACTATAATAGTAGTAAAGTGAATAGAGGTCTAAGACACAGGAGAGAGGTTGCTGATTACATGGGAAAACCCAGACAAAGCGTCTTCTGTTTCTGACGCCTGAAATTCAGCCACATGGGAAAAAAGCAGGATACAGGCAAAGCACCACTAGCATGTACTTGTGTTTGATGGCTTTTTGTTATTTTGCTACAGCTTCACATCGCATTTTACCAGGTATTTTCCCTCAAGATTCTTATATACCCACACATCAGTCCAAACCAAATGTCAATAGAGCTGTACTTTACTTGCCTTGGAAGTTGCTATTCTTCCTGTATCACGTAAACAAAGATTTAGAAAATGTTTCTTTTGAGCCCTTTCCAATACTTTTATGGTATTATCTGCAAGCACCACAATTTGATCCTACAAATACCTAGCTGTGCATGTTCCCTTAGTACACTGCATCTGTTAATGTTGCTAATAGCAAAGGGACATGACATGCATACGCATACATAGGATTGGGGCCCAGCGGCTTAGGTCCTGCTGAGGTCAAGGCACTGACATTCAGACAAATGCTGATTTAGAAAATTTACAGTATTAGAGGATGGTTGTAGAAAGGGAAAGCTCGCTGACCATTCCAAAGGAACCAACTCCTTTTTTAAATCTCTTAATCTGCTTTTTATTATCTCTGTGGGGAGGCCTCTTGAGAAAAGCAGCTCTTTGACTTGAATAAGGGAGGGGCTGTGGGCTTGCATGCTGGAATGGGAAGGTCATTGTATGGCAGCACAGAAGATGGGAGTGTTAGTCAGGTCAAGGAGAACAGGATAAAAAAGTGTGAGATCTGTGTTACAGCCTTGGTCTGGATTATGTAAGGTAGTGAGTTTAAACCAGAGAAGGTAAACAAGAGAGAGTGATTCGAAGGCTGAAATATATTCTGATAGGGTCACTTGGACTGATTGTTAGGAAAAAATATATGGGCTAGGACTGATAGGATCATCAGCAAAACCAGCAAGAAAGAGGTAACAATAGCTGAGGCCCAAGAGGGCTAAATTCTACACAGGAATTCTTTGCGTCAGGCTTCAGCAAATCAACCTTTCCATCCTCAATATCTTTCTTATTTGTTCTTTTAAAAGAAATGCTCAGTTCTTCCCTCCTTTCAGGCAGACAAAGCCCAAATATGCCTGGGGGACAATGAGACATAGCATTTTCCCTGCTACCCAGTAGTACAGCTGCATACATGTGCTTGTAATCCTCTCTCTTCTAAAGCAGTGCTTATCACAAGCAGCCTCAGCTTTACCAAATTGCTAAAGAAAGTTAGGCTATTGCCACTAAAATGGCCCTTGGAAGTAGCCCATTTTTCTCCCTGTCTTTTATAATACAAAGCTAACAATTCTCCTACAATGGTGTGCAACCCTTCTGCTGTTTCATTAATGGACTCAGACTAGAAAATATCTGGCTCGCAGGTCCTTCATATTCCCCAGCACTCCTACAATCCCGGCTGACTTCGCCAGGAGTTTTAAGATCTATAAGGTGTGCAGGATCATAAAATCATAGAATCATAGAATGGCCTGGGTTGAAAAGGACCACAGCGACCATCTAGTTTCAACCCCCCTGCTATGTGCAGGGTCACCAACCACCAGACCAGGCTGCCCAGAGCCACATCCAGCCTGGACTGACCTGGATCAGGTCTCCTAAATCTGGGATTGGGTGGGGGGGACCTCCCATGGTTGCAGGATTTTCTTGCCTTACTTCCTGATGGGTTTATGAAAGTAGAGGTGGCAGATTTCAAGCTTTTATTGACAGTAACACAACATTTGGTGTTTTCTTAAAGACCTAACTCTGAGAGGCAGATGATGGCACAAGATTGTCAGCTTTCTCTGTTTCTAATTGCAGACAGGAACTTGCAAACCCTCCAGACTAAAAAAAAAAAACAAAAAACTGGAGGCAAAGAATAACTCAAAATGCATATTT
This sequence comes from Bambusicola thoracicus, assembly GCA_002909625.1. Taxonomy (NCBI): domain Eukaryota; kingdom Metazoa; phylum Chordata; class Aves; order Galliformes; family Phasianidae; genus Bambusicola; species Bambusicola thoracicus. The sequence continues at coordinate 20,595 of PPHD01006139.1, forward strand.
TTAAAGCCTGTAATTGATAAAATCCAATTGACAAACTGGAAGGCCTGACGGGGTATTTTAATTACTGGTAAGACTGTAGCAAAATCTCAGCCTTCCTCATATCAGCTGGCACTAACAGGTGCATTTTTCACATCAGAGACTCCTTTTGTTATCTTTTTTTTTTCCTCCATATTTTTCAGTGTCTAAATCAGTTTACACATCGTAGCTATTTGCTATCTTATATCTCTTTTTTTTTGCCATGCGTATAGTCTGAACACTGCCTCCCCTCCCTCCTCTGCTTGCTCCTGCCTTGCCCAGAACCTTCTAGCTTTTTCCCCGTGTCCTCCTCCAGTCCGGTAGACTGCAGTGACCCAAAACACCGCTTTGTGCAATGATTCTGCATCTTTTCAGCTTGTTTGTTTCACATAAGCTCCATCTGCTGGTTAAAGCTAGAATCTGTATGACTTTCCACCGTGACCTGCAAATACTGCTTTTCCATAATAGACCACATCTCTATTCTACCAGCGGTGTTCTCGTGTCTGCCTACAGATAAAATATAATTATGACCACTTAATCTATTATTGTACAGGGCCAATTTGGGTCAAGTTTATGCAATACTTTAAAACACTTTTCCTCTAGAATTTGAGCGGGTAATCATCCTTAGATCTGAAATGGCTGTTTACAGCACAATATTACTGTTGCGGAAATCTCTCTGGCACTGCATGCAACTCCACTGTTTCTGTGCTGTTGGTAATGTATAGCTACTACTGCTTGGTTTTGGCACATAAGGAACAGGAATGAACTTGTGACCTGGATGTTCATAGAGAGTGAGTCTGTAATCCAGCTACCACTTGAACTTTTACCTTTGGGTTTTAACATTTAGAAAGCAATAGGCTTTGTATCCCGGGAGTCTCTCCAAAATATCTACGATTATGAATGGGAGTATTTTTAAGGAACTACTAATAATCCTTTGGTTTTCTCCCTCGAGTGGAAACTTAGTGTAACTGCCTACGCAGTAAGGTCTTTTTTCACATTTATGCCGAACAGTGTGAATACAGATGAGGTTGATTCCATATTGTTGAATCTATTCAGTGAGACAACCTGGTAATTGCCATAGAAACACGTTCTGCAGACTAAAACCTTAATTCTACTTTTAAATATCATATATAGACCTGGATCACTACAGAGCATATAATCAGGCTGTGTAAACAAAAATGGTTCTGCATCAGAGAAACAGCAAGCCTGTCTTTCATCCCATCGGATGCTAATTGTGTTCCCACCTCCCCCCACTTCCAGCCCACAGCATCACAAACTGCACCTCCTTCCCCTTCATGCACCAAGTCTTATCTCCCCAGTGCCTTGCTGCCAGCTCAGCTTGTCACTTTGGTGCAATGGGGAACCGAGGCCACGTGTGTGAAATGAATGTGGTCCTGGCAGGAGTGTCACAGATTTCCTATTGCTCCACAGCCACTTGCACAAGCTAGAGGGCAACTGCATTTGAACTTGGGAGTGAAGGTCCTGCTACTCACTCAAAAATGAGCAGGATCTAGCAGGTGCTCCCTGGGATGTATCTGTCCTTGGGAAAAGAGTTGCAACTGTGGTAAACACAGAGGGATGCCCCTTCCAACCAATATTTTTAGCAGGCCACAGGGGAATCCTGTTCCCCATACATATCTGCCTATATAGGTAGCTACCTTAGTTTTGCTCCCTGTTCATATTGACGTGTGTTCCCCAGTTTCTAGGCAGATCTCTAATTGAAGGTTTATCTGCCCCCTTTTCGTGTCTATGCCAGCAAAACATGGATGGAGGCATAATCTGTGTTTTTATAAATCTTACATACATCTCTCTTTAAACAAATAAAGCATTCTTGCATTTTTTCATATCACTGAGTTATGCTCAGATATTAGTAAATGTTTTGATGTATTATTGTGCTCTTTGTTTTTGTTGTGGTTTCCATGGTAATAAACAGAAGGCATTACTTTTGGAGCAACCTATGTAATTGTTTAGCCAGCTCTCATGTTGCTATTTAACATTCAGGGGGAAAAAAAAGCTGATGCTTAATAAGAAATAATAATCTTGATTTGGTTTAAATACTGCATTTACTTTCATCATTCTCATTAAATCCACCTAAAAAGAAGGGTTTGTGTTTCTTCCTTTCAGCCTCACGCTATTCCTGCCAGAAAACACATCATGTTCAACAAGATGGCTGACAATATTTCCAAACAACATGGCTGCTTTAAGAATCTGGTCTAAAATGGCTGTAATAGCTTAAGGTTTTCCAAAATAAAGCCCTAGTAACTATGTGTTTTGTGCCTCATTCTGTGCTCGAGTGTTCTTGTGAACTTACAGGCTGTTTGCATGTACTGGAATAAGCTTTTCTTCAAAGCAAAATCTGAACTGCATGGATAGCCCACACATAAACCACAATCACTGTACCTTTTCATATGGGAACAGTTCATACGACTTGAACATTATTAATAGTTTTTTCTTCTTAAGCTTTATTTTACAATACTTGTTAAGGGCACAAAACCAATTAGTATTTTGAAACTGCGTCTTTGTTTAGGGAATTTTCACGGAGTGTATTATTTTTCCTTTTAATATGTGGTAGAAAACCACACAGCTTCCAGGTATAAACAAACCTGGAACAAAGGGCTGTACAGAAACATAACTGACTCAGGTCTGAAAGGCTTGCGTGTACATTGTCTGGCGTGCTGCGTACCACTGAAATGAATGAAACTCTTGAGAGTCTGATTACTCGTCTGCTTAAGTGCACTGAGTCCACTGTAATCATCTGTTTGCTGTCTGAAGGCTCTTGTCAATAGTTTAATGACTTCAGAGCATATTCTTCTTGTTCTATAGACTTCATATAGCGTTTCTACATAATTAAGCAGCTTTGTTAAAGGAACTGCCATTAGTTGCCCCATTTCATTTAGTTTAGTTATCAGCCAACCAGAAAGGAAAAAGAATAACAAGAGAAGGCTACAAATCCACTCCAGTGATTGGAGAGATCTTTTTTCTTAAGATTGCTGTAGTAACATAAAGCAATGTTGTTATGTTACACATTTTAAGCAACTTTAACCATTTAAATATATCAGCCTCTCAAAAGACTTCTGAAAGTCTTGCAGTATGTTTTGGAGCTAAACATTTAAAAGCAGATCAGATAAGAAGTACATAAATAACATCAGTTACGTTTCTAACAGTCACTAAATAGAACCAACAATAGTAGTTTTGTAGCCAACACAGTTAAAAGATACACAAGAAAAGGGTATCTTGATATATTTTAAGGTTTGGTGAATTGAATATTCCATCCTTTGATATTCTATATGATGAATCACAGAATTATGGAATCACAGAATCGTAGGGGTTGAAAGGGACCTCCAGAAATCATGAAGTCCAACCCCCTGCTAAAGCAGGTTCCCTACATTAGGTCGCACAGGTAGGCATCCAGATGGGTCTTGAATATCTCCATAGAAGGAGACTCCACAGCCCCTCTGGGCAACCTGTTACAGTGCTCTGTCACCCTCACTGTAAAGAAGTTCTTCCACATATTTGTGTGGAACTTCCTATGCTCAAGTTTTTGACCCATGGCCCTTATCCTACTGCTACGCACCACTGAGAAGAGCCTGGACTTATCAAATTGCTTCCCACGCTTTAGATATTTATAAACATTGATCAGATCCTCTATCTTCTCCTGGCAGAACAGACCAGTGCCTCTCAGCCTTTCCTCATACGGGAGATGGCTTCAGGCCCTTTTGTAGGAGACCCTAGGAGATCCCTGTCTTTTTTGAACTGGGGAGCCCAGAATTGGACACGGTAGTCTAAATGCGACCTCATCAGGGCAGAGTAGAGGAGGATCACACCCCTCGACCTGCTGGCCACACTCTTTTTAATGTACCCCAGGATCCCATTGGCCTTCTTGGCCACAAAGGCACACTGCTGTCTCATGGCCAACCTGTTGTCCACCCGTGCACCCCACTTCTTCTCTGCAGGACTCCTGTCCAGCAGGTCATCCCTTAACCTGCCCTGATGCGTGCATATAAATAACATAAATTTTAATTGTTCCTATTTAGGAGGAAACCCTGATGATTTTCTTTACATACATGAAAGAACTTTAAAAATCAATGATTTCCTGCATTTTCCAAGTCTTTGGAATACAGGGACGACTTCAGACACATTTTCCTCTGTTTCAGTCAGTCTCCTTTGGGTCATTCCTGACGATCCTGCCACCCTTTGCAGATAAACAACCTGAGCCCCTGTTTTCTTCAGGGCTTAGGTGCGTGTAAAGGTGAACAACTGCCCGGTGTTAGAAACAAAAGCGAAATGCCAGAGGCCCACAGGAGCGGAACCTTGGTGGCTGTTCAGAGCTGCCCTCCAGGCAGCCATCTTGTAGCCGGTGGTGTCAGCCATCTTGTTGAGAAACACTTGCAGCAGCTTTTCCCCCATTTTCAAAACGAGGCATTCCCGCCCAAACTTCACACACCTCATTTCATTATTCTCTTATTA
>PPHD01006140.1:0-25075 GCA_002909625.1 Bambusicola thoracicus
GGGCCCTGGGCAGCCTGGGCTTGTATTAAATGTGAGGTTGGTGGCCCTGCCTTTGGTGGGGGCGGTTGGAGCTTCATGATCCTTGAGGTCCCTTCCAACCTGGGCCATTCTGTGATTCTGTGATACTCTTGTATCTTTGTCAAAACTATCTCTATCTACTCAGTCTCCTCCTCTTGTGATCTTCTCTTTGTATACTTGCCTGATGATGCCTAATGTTGCAGAGGTTTGTAAAAATTTTACAGCAGTGATCCTGTGTCATCCAACAAGGGAGATCTGTGTACACTATTTATGAACTCATATAGTTCTACTTACTGCATAATAGCAAGTTCACGTTTAATTAGATTTTTTTTCCATTATCCAGCTAGCATGCATAATTGTCATAATTGTGCCCATAGGCTAGTTTCACAACTGTAAGTATATGCTGGACTGAGGCATCTGTTGGCACAGCTTCTCTGTAAATCTGAAATATAAGAGTGGGTACATTACAAACGGCCTTGACACAAGAGCATCATGTGCACCTCTACCACAGAGAGCAGAGAAGGAATTCTGCTCAGGTCCTGTGAGCTGAGTGACGCTGTGCAGGAGAATGCAAGTGAGAGCAAAGAGGTGCTCCCAGGAGCTGCTGGGGCAGAAGGTGCCCAGATCTCCCTACTCAGTTACCAGAGGGTAACACTGTGTTGCCCTCAGCTGAAGCGCAGAGCCTGCCCTTGGGCTTTCAGTCTGCTAACCTTTACAGTTGTTGCTTTACTAAAGAATTTATTTATTTTTTTTTTCGTTTTTGAACACTATAAAGTATCAGTATACAGTGCTTCATGTTGTTCCTTTTGGCTTTTGACAAGCCAAGGCTCTGACAAAAGTAAATCATCATAGCAGCGTGTTTTGGACTGTCAGTCTGTGAGAGTCCCAAGTGATAACTCATAGTGCCCTGCCTAGATTGGGCCACCTGGTGACTCCTCATTCTTCCTTCACACTTCCCTTACCTGTTCCTTAATTGTCTCTTACCTGTCACTTCAAATACACACTGTTTATTTGGAATTACATGTGGCAATACATTTCCTAAGCACATACAAGAAAAAAAAACAACAATATTTCTAAGGCTGAAGTAACATGGTGAATATATCAGGGAAAATGTTGCTAAAGGGTGGCTCATAATTTTTTTAGCACATCCTTATCAGTAAATACTTTATTCTTCCAACATATCCAGTGCTATCAACTCAGAATTCAACCCTAAGTTTTACAGTATTTGTATGTTCCTGTGGAGTTGGGGCGGGGGCTTTTGTTTTTCTTTTTTTTTTTTTTCAGATAATTATCCACAGATTAGAAACAATTTACATTTTTTTTACCCCATTTCTTTTGAAATGAATCCTGAGCACCACTCAAAACAAAAATTCAGACTGGTGTCTTTTCTTGCTGGTATTCTACCCTGATGTCCTGGAAAGGCATTGACTGGGGCTACATGAGGAGCGCTGGAATCTTCTGCTATTGATACTCATCTGCAACATACATTTCCTTAAAATATCAGCTCCTGGCATGTTCAGAATTTCTTTTCACTCAAAACTGCCATTTCCACAGTAACATTTAAATCCATTCTATTCACTTGATTTACTTTTTCCCTGAGATGCTTATGCAAATATTAACAACCTCTGTAAACAAGAACAAGCCACACAGGAGAAACTCCTCCTTAACTCGGTCCGTGAAGAGCCATTTGATACAAATGGCCATGTGCGTAGTATACTTTTTTCCAGTTAGCATCTCTTGCAATAAGACACTTGGGTATATTTGATATGCTTTTATCTTAAGATATTAAATTTGCATGTGCTGCTATATACTTCCAACATCTTTATTCTTGCTTTAGATCTCTGTCATAACATGATTATTGTCTGATCCCTACTAACAGTGAAACAGCCTCTATTTGTATATGGCTCAGGTTTATCCCAAGTCATGAGCTCTGCAGAGATGCCAGGTAGAGAGTATTTTTTTGCACCTTTCCTCTCAGAGTTCAAAAATTATTGTTGCAAAAGTTGAAGGCAGCTCTTTTGGAGCCTTTTGAGAACTCCAAGATATAAGCTGTGGGGGAAAAGATAAATTAAAAAAAAAGAGAGAAATAAAATTAATTATTTTTCAGAGTTTTAAAGAGCTGGATATAGAACGGATCCTTTCCTTATTCTGGTACTGCAACCACAAAACTGGTTTTCCTACCAGTTTTTTTTTTTTTTTTTTTTTTATTTTATTTTTGAAAACTGTGTGTTTTCAAAAATAACTTTCCCAGGGCAGATTCATAACAAATGTTACAATTGTTACAGCTCTTATGGAATCAGTCATCCTATTACTGGTTTATACCAACTGAAGATCTGCCTCTTCAGCAATAGGTTCAGAACTGATCTTGGCTTATCTCCTTGAGAAGTTAAAAAATATGCATCAAATGGAAGTATTTTCATAAGCATTTGAAATAGTAGGATGACTTCCAGTGTCATGGAAAGTTCCATAATTTTCAGAATTGCATGTAGTAGTTTTCAGTTATTGGAAACAATGAGTGAATTTTCCCAGCTTACACTATGAACTGTTGACTGTATCAGATCAGTCATTCACCTAATTCAGTTACAGCATTTGCACTATTCACTTTCTTACCAGCTACCACAGTGAAAAGTAAGTGCAAAAAAGGATGGAAAATAATAATATACCATTGCAAAGTTACCTCTCACAGACATTGCTTTCAGAGATAAGAAACAGAAAAAGCAAACTGAAGCAATAAGGCAAACTGACTGCTACAAATCAAACAGCAATCTAATTTAGTTCACCACATGGGCCTTTGGGATTTTCATACCTTATGTGTTTAATCAGATTTCTGATGATTTCTATTCATTAAGGAAGACATTTTTATTTGCTCACATACATCCATGATTCTGCCTACATAATCATAAGGTGGTTTCTTACATGATAGTCTATAGTCATTCACTGAGAATTGGATATGGCTTTTCTGCTGGAGTTGTGAATGGGTCAGTGAAATGTGAGAAAAGGTAGATGGAGCTCACCGTTAAGTATGTTAAATAAAGCCTTGGGGATATGGGTTCCCTCCCCTCTTCCTGCCAGATACCTGGGACATAGGACTAAGTCATTTAAACTGAGTACTCCTCTTGAAACTGAAGTTGATGTACAAAAGCTCAGGTAGGTTAGAATCTACAACAGAATTTAGTAGACTCTATTCTCTAGGCATACAAAACACTGCCTAATCTAATGTTCTGAAAAAAATCATAGTAAATGCATCTCACGTGAGACAGACCAAACCAGTAGCTTTTCAGTCTCTCTCTGATACTCTGCACACTCCTCAGCTATGTGAAGTGGACACACCAGCCCCAGCTACTCAGGGTTATTTTGGAGAAGCTACCGTAGTGATAAGCACTACAAAAAAAGCTTCTGAATACATTAAGACTTCTGCATCCATGGATTGCTGGAGAAAAATGTGTGTGATCATGCAATTAAGGGCTGCATCTTAATGCATATGCACAAGGAAGCAAGTGATGGTTGCACAGGCAACCATAATTCTGGCACTTCCTAGACTTTTAGTGCTTGTGTTTAAAATCTTAATAATGTGCCTTTAATATAGTGGATTTCTGGTATATAATATGTAATTACCTGAAACTATGTCTGTGATGCTTTCCCAGTATCTGGGCAACATTTTGTTTTCAGCATTTAAAAGAATCCCAAAGAGCAGTCATTATTTAACAAAAATATCTTTGGCTTTCTTTATGCTATGCTTTCGTGTGGAAGCCACAAACAGATTTTCACATACCAGATGAATAATGTGTAGGAAGAGTGAGAAAGGAAGGGAATTGACTTTTTCATTTTTCTTTTTTTTTCTTTTTTCCTGAAGTATGTGAATTTAATTTCACTACTTTATTTCAGACGTAATGCACATCCAAATTTATAATAAAAAGATCTCCTGAATGCTTCACTATGTTGTTTCATACACTATTGAAGCTCGTGTTTTACAAAATACATTTTTTCACTGCATTTTCAATTGTGATATATATTCATTTCCAACTGAGATTGAATTGAAAATGAATATACATCAATGTCTTGGTGGTAGGCAATGTAAAAACATTCTGCATCTTCAAAATATCAAGCAAAATGCAATCACAGATATGCTGGACAACCGTTAGACAACCTGACCAGATTTTAAATGGTTCACAGAAGTAAAATTTCTTAAGCTGATGGATTTTTCAGAAAAACTCTTTTTCCCATCAGTGCCAGGAGGGAAGTGACCAGTTATCCCACACATCTAAACTAAAAAGCATTGTGACACTTGCGGTAACATTCCCCATCCATCCCTCTGCACCGCATCATCATGTAATTCACAGTTATGCAATTAATCTGCCAGCAGCATTAATGTTTCCTAGCCTGGGAGGAATATATTCATGATTATGAGATGTATGATTATTTTTCAGAGAAGAAAGTATGTAAGAACAATTTCACTGTCAGCTAAAACCAATGGAATTACTATATTCGTAGTGATCAGAGACATGTATTCTTGACAATGTATCACAAGAAATTTTCATAGGAATCCTAATTTCTTCATATTAAAAAATAGCTGCATGTCTTCAAACTATAATCTCAGAAATACTGCAAATATGCCCAAAGCTCTAGAGCAGATAATGCCAACCCACCTCAGCTAAAATTCCAAGTAAATACGATAGATCAGTTTAATAAGATAAGACATCAGTAGCAGACAGCAAGTATTCATCCAGTTTTCTATTCACTTCTTCTATTTTTTGCTACTTACCTCTGAGGGCTGCTGCTTGCTCGGAGAACACAGAATGCAGCAGCTCAGTCCAAGAGAGAAACCAGTTATTTCCTTTCACCCTCTGTTATGCCTTGAAACTCTTTCAATTCTTCTTTTCGAGATGCACAGAAAGACAAGGATGGACCTTTGGGGCTCTATCCAGGTCTGTTTATATTATGTAAAACAGATGAATACATTTCCTATTTTAACCATGAAAATCATGTCTTCACTGACAGGCGCCTGGATCATTAATAGTATGCTGTATGCAACTGTGAAAACCCACGTAATGCTCAGAAATGGGCTCAGTTTTCTAAATGAAGAACCAGATTAAAGTCTGCAAACCAACTTGTCTTTGTTGCAGAAGTTTTTCGTTTTCCTCTACTGTTGAAGAAGCTGGAAGTCACTGTTGGCTAGCGGAGGGTTTTCACTGGAAATCCTGGAGGAGACCTCTAGACTCAGGTTAGCACCAGAATCAGAAACACTGGAGTGTTATGGCCTCAGACAGCTCCGACACCAAACTCTTCTTTCCTCCCAAAGCAATTTTGTCATGCAGCAATGTCAGCAAACTGCTTCAGCAGTTTTTGAAAAGATTCCAACTTAAATTACAGTACCAAAAGCCTGCTCTGGCCTTTAACCATATTATTTTTTCTAGAATATTTAAATTTCCTATTATTCCCCACCCAGTCTTAAGCACACTTTCCAGAACACAGGAAAATAGTCTTCTCTTCCTGCAATCCTAAATGCTTTCATTAGGGAGACTTAACACTGAAATGTTTTGGAAAGACAGATGCTCTAGATTTAAAAGAAGCGAGAAGAGATGACTCTCAGTGACCAGCTGCATTGCTTCCAGCTTCAAGTGAGCTCTATCTCAGAACAGTTTTGTATGTTACTTCATCACTGGGAACATATTATTACCATCTAAATTTAAAAACAGTGGCTTTCTTACATGAAAGCAAAAGCAGACATAAAACCACAGTGACTGTTCTGTTCAAGTATTCTATGCCAGTGACACAGAAAATAATAAAGTGAAGAACAGTTCTTGCTTTAGGTGGTTTGTGCTTGCAATGTGTCTGGCCAAAAACACAGGTATAGGAATTCTTGCACATTTTCAAATTAGTCAGTATTCACAGTTCTCTGCTGAAATCTCATTCTGCAGCTGCTTCAGCTGTTTGTCAACTTTTCAGAAGTATCTTGTCCCTACCAACAGGTACTATTATATTACATATTAAGGGGTTGATGGACATTAAACCCACGTTCCAAAATTATCATTTTTCAGTTCTAAAGAAAAGTACTTCTAAAGTAAATGAACAATAACTCCTTCAGTAGATTTTATGTCAAGTAATTCCAGTGTTCAAGCAAACAAGCCCACCTATGAGCACTGAGTATACCTATTGCTCTTAAGACAGCTAGTAAATTTCCTAAATCCTGGGAGGAAATCTAAACTAATTTTCAAAAATGTCTTAGAAATTCCAAATAAAACAGTCCTTTTTGTCCATGAAATATAAATTGACTTTTGTTTACCTCTTATGGAGTCTTCCTATACATCTTCTACAACTGCTACATTTATTTTCCATAATAGTTTAAGCAGTCAGTAAATGAATAATCCATTGCAATTCACATAAATTACATGTTTTGGTAAGAGTGCACTAATTGTGTGGATAATGTAAGATTGATTTATTTTAATTAAATGAATACAGGTAAAACAGAGACATCAATGGACAGCCCCTTACTGTCTAAGAGATATTTTAAGGAAAAAGTTGAATAAAGTCTTGTTAACATCACTGCAAATCTTTTGCTTACAATCAAATGCATAACTTAAGTCAACAGTTTTGTATATGTATATACAATAAATATGCATACATGTTCTGTATAAGGATTTCTTTAAATTTTCTTAGCATAATTTTTGCATTTCAGAGGTATCTGATTCTCTCTATCCTGCATAAAAATAGGGGATGTTTACTTGTAGATAAGTCCATGTTTCCTGATTATTTTTATGTAGCTAAATCTGTAATGTAAAACTAAGTATCTTACAGAAGAAAAAGCAATGACAAGTTGAAAAGAAATCCCCCCCCTCCCCCCCTTTTTTTTCCCCACATTTAGTAACAGTATGTTAGTGAGTATTATTCTGACTATCAGTCAGTATCTGGCCATTAATATTATTGTTATTCAGTAAGTACTCCCTGTTAAATTTCTCAGTCACGTGCTGCAAGTCTAACAGTTTTTCTGTGCTATATCTTAAGGGAAAGAAGGATGTTGAGTTGTCTTCCAAGTCTCTACACCTTGTTGCTGGCAATACTAGCCTTTCCCTGTGTTACTCCTGAATATAAAATTGGGTGGATAAAGTCTGTGATCAAAATACTGGATAGCTGGGTAGAGAAAATTTATAGTAGAAGAAGGGAAATAGCCTTGTATTTTATTTTATTTTTATTTTTTAAAGACTTTCACCATTCTGTGTACAGCTTCACCTTTTCATTTGCTGAAGGTGTGGAAAAAGCTCTGACAACCAAAGACCTAAATTTTCAAATTTAAATAACAAATATTAAGTTAAACTAAAGTATCTGACCCAGCAAAGTTCCTAAACATATGTTTAAATGTAAGTACATAGTCTTAGCAAAGCTAATAGGATTCATCTGTCAGTGAGATGCCTTATGTGCAAACATTCTTTGCTTCTTTGAGTTTTAAATCCACATTTGCTAAGCATCCAAGTACCTGAAATTTAAGCACACAAGTTTGAAAATCTATCAAAAGCTTCTTAAATCTTTTGCTGAAAACTAAAACTAAGACCATCTCTGTTCTAGATGTGTATATGAATCATTACTCTCTTGGTCACAAGAACTCGTTGTTAACCAGTGGAGGAGTTGTGTCATGGTCATGTGTGGTGCTGGAGGGCTTCTGAGGCAAACTGCAGAGATCAGTGTGAGTTGAAATTTTTGATGCAGGACAGTGCTAACAAATGAATCAACATGCTGGAAAAAGTTGGTGTTTTATAGGCTTTTTAATGGGCAAAATTACCAAAAAGCTTAGAGTGGCTTAACTTCAGATTTAGAACTTCTCCTCTTTAGCAAGACTTATGCTTTAAATTTGCCATTTTGCATGAGACTCATTTTTACACTTCCATATGTGAAGCACCTCTAGCAATTTACACTGCAAGAATAAACAATCTCTACAGTGATTTTGTGCTTTTTTAAAATAACTCTTTAAGAATCTGAGAATGACCTAGGTGTCCTTGTGGACAATAGGTTAACCATGAGCCAGCAGTGTACTCAAGAAGACTGAAGACTGATTTATTTATAATCAGATTGTAGATCTTCTACAGATTATAGTTAGAATACAAGGTATTCTCTGCTGGCACCAGATATTGAGCCCTTTCACTGATGTTAGGCAACACTCCATCTTCTGCAATTTTACTTCACCCTTTGTTTAAAAGTCTTTCAATTACAAAGACATCATATTGTCAAATTTACCAGGTAATGACTGCAGCAGGATGTAGCACAAACTTGGCATACCAAACTCCACTTAAGATATTGTTTCCCCATTGAGGAAGGAGTAGGTGGGGACAAATTTGCTAGGTTACCTCTTGAAAATCCAAGGTTTGCTTCTGATTCCTGCTTTTTAGGAAAAGAAAAGAAGAGTGAAACTGTCTCTGTATATCAGAACAGTAAGTGCTTATTTTAGAACTCTTCAGATAGAAACTGTAGACACTTTGGAACACACTGAAGAAAACGTCGCATTTGAGGAATCCCTGTTAAACAGGTTTTAATGAAATTAGAGCTATTATTTATTCAGTAATTCTGAAATACTTATAAATGGTGCTTGTATTCAATTTTGAGATGGGAATTCCTTCTGTCCTCCTCCTTTGCAATCAATGATTTAAAACAATTACTCTTTAAATCAGAAATTCTGATTTTAAAGCTTTTTTCATTTCAATACACTTGATGTGCTCTGGGTACTTTTTTATTACTTCAGTTGACATTTGTTACCTTGCCTGATTTGAAAATAACATTGCAGTTAGTAAAAAAATAGACCAGATATTCCAATATAATCATGGAAGCTTTTTAAAAATGTCCTAAGCAGTATTTTCAAAAGACACAAAATTTATATACCACTATCCCCATGTCTCTTGATCGGGATCTTTTGACTGTTAAAATGTGCTGTTAACTTCCTTTTGTTTTCTAAAGAAGGCCTTTTGTTTTGTTTTTTTTTTCTTTTTTATCACGTGTCATAAAAATTTGTTGCATGTGTAAGCGATTTAATGGTTCACTGAAAGGTTGTTATGCAACTGGATTGTGTAAAGTCTTGTCCAAGCCCAGAAATTACTGTAAAGGGGAAAGAGGGAAATGGGTACGACTGAGAAATTACATATCCTTTCTGCATATATTTCCATCTTGAATATGTGGTTGAACGTAGCTACTCCTTTTTTTTTTTACCCTGGGAGTGTAAGAGTAAAGAGAAGATCAGGTACCTCATGTTGAGAGGACAGAAAGAGATAGGTGCTCCCTATTCCAATCAGTCAAGACTCCAAAGTCCTAATTTATCCAACAGCAAATATATAGCAGTAAAAATACTTTCCTAGTAAAAAAACAGGTCTGCTGTTTCTTCCTGTTTCTTCCCACACTGAATAGGTATTACTTTACAATCTGTGTTTCACTATAATAGAAATTCTGGTGATTTTCAATAGAATAATCAATGAGATGGCAGTTTGCACACTATGTGAAAGTATGTTTTGTTTGCAGTCAGTTCTGAAAACGTGGTCTTCTGTCCTTCGTATACAGAATAAATCATTAAACAGCTGATTATTATTATAATGTATGTTGCATGACCCATAACATAGAAAGCATATTTTCATTACTCTGATGACTAAAACTGGCTACTGTTTTTATGGATGTACATACACAGTGTGATGAATTGGTGAATTCTTGTTCAATAATGACTCATGAACTATCATCTTGTGTCTCTCTTGATCAGCTTCCCACAAAAATAGCTATAAGAATTTGAGACAGGCACTACATTAATCATAGTAAGACTGAGATATACTGACATTATATCTAACCTCATAAGCATGCATCTGTCTCTATCAATTAGTACGGGAGTACCAGTGATTTTTTAGAGACCACTCCAGTATTCAGCACCAAGGTCAGCTCAGACTACACACAACCTATAGAAGGATATGATCTAAATTCATTAAAAAGTCAAAATCTCACTAAAAAATGCAGATCAATATTAACTCAGTAAAACACTACACAGAAATAAAAAGGTAGGAAGAAAAGATAGATAGAAAAGATTTGAAAAAGAACACATAAAACTAAATTGTATTTATCAACTACATTCTTTACAGAACATTCTATGTGGAGTATAATGCAAATAGTTAAATGTGAGATAGTGTTTCTAACATTCTTTGCTCTTAGTAATACATAATTCAGATGTGATGGAAGAAAACCCAGAACTGTGCACTGCACTTGCATCTATTTTTCTTTGAATTGCCTTGTACAAAATATGGGCTAAATTGTGCCTTTAGGCACAGTCTTGAATAAAGATCATAAATTGCACAATCTCAGAAGACATGATATTCTAGCACAACTCCCTCTTTGCTTCATGATAGGGCAGCCACAAATTACTTTTTCAGAAGCAGTCCACAGTGTGTCTGCAATGTCTCAGATGCACACACTAACCCAAGTATTGCACTGTTACAACAAAAGCCTATTTCTCTTTGCTCTTCTTGTCTACTCCTCAACTTCAGCTTCCACAGAAGGACGTCACAGAGAATAGACGGTGTATGTAATCCCTCATATGCAGACTGAGATGGGTACACATTTTCACTCTCTTGAACAGATGTATGTAGTCTTTCACAAACAAAGGATTTTATTTATTTACTTGTTCATTTTTATGTAGGGTTACATGACTTACACTTCATTTGAGTGTGGACTTGAAACATGGAGATGTATTTGGTTTGTTGTGGTGAAGTTAGACAATGTTCCAAAAGCAGGGAGTCTGAATTATCACTAGAGAGAACACAGCAGTAATGTATATGGGAAATCCCAAAAGAAAAGGTCTATCACTGTACATTTACTTAAATAACTGGTCTAATATAGTACTGCACACAAAGACATTTCAGCCTAAAAGTTGTCCTTTAAATGTATATAATGGTTTGTGTGCATGACAGTGCTTAAAAAATTAATCCAAATTATCTAATGTTGTGTGCTTGGAGAGCTTAATTAAACAATACTAAATTTGCATGATTATTCTCAGAATTAAAGCAGTCTTAATTCAATTCATGTTCATTTGCTTTAGAAAAGAACAAAGCTAAATTAAACTGAGCTGATTCTGGACATGAGTGTCTACATAGACTTTTAAAAAGTTTAATTAATCCACTTTATTTTCCTAAGTGAAACTGTATGGATTTTCATAGTCTACATTTATGTAAACAGGTTCTAAACACTTATGATATCTTAAGACTTCTATTTTTAATTACGATTCCATATGGGCTAAATTAACAGTTACTAAGAGGATCAAAGTATTCGAGGATTGTTCTTAACTGAAATTGTATTTTCCATCGCTGTAAAAGACATTTCTTACATACAGTTGAAATTACAGCCCTTAATGTTGTTCTTCAGGCCTTACAGTCTACTGCTAAAAAAAAAGCAGCTAGGTATGATTATTTAGAAAAAAACATTATTAATATAAATTCAAGGCCTAAAAATTATATGTTTAATCATGTCCCTTTGCAAAATGACTTACAGCATAATAATTGGATTTTCTAGATAATGTGCTAAAACCACAATTTGAAACTATTTTTGGACTGTGTCCCAGTGCAAATCAATCTTACAGATCTGAAACTGCTAACACATATCTTGAAACGGTAATTAATTTGATATCATGATTTTGTTGTCAAAGATGCTCTGATTTATAGCTGCTAAAGGCTCTAACACAACAATTATAACTTTTTTTTTTTTAACTTTCACTGTTCCCAGACTAGTTGTGTCCCCTCATTAGTTTCAATTTTTTAAATATTCTCCTGTACAAAGGGTGAGAAGCTCTATCTTTGGCTGCAACTGTTCAAATCACTGCTTGTTAGGCATGGCTCGTGTTAACTGTGATTTCAGTTGGCAGGGCACTAGATTAGCTGTTGACATCAAGCCAACATTTAATTTTGTTTTCTTGAGTCATCTGCTGCCAGTTCCCATGACAACTGATCTTCTAGCCTTCAGACTTACTAGAGAAAACTATTAGAATGGCCAGGAGTACATACAAGGAATAGATGAAAGTTTAACTTTTCATCAATGGGAACTAAAAAAACCCTTTCAGCTTTGCCTTCAGCAACACATGACTTCTATTCATGAAAACTCAGATGTTCTTATATTAGAAAAATAGAGTGAGCGCTAGTTTTTAACCAATAAATCTGTCTTAGTACCTTTCTGCTACATCTATAGATTGAAGATCTTTATGTTCAAAATCATGCAATGCAGAGCATAGTGAAAATATTTTTACATTATCACTTGCATAGCAGGAATAATCCCAGTTGATGACATCTCAAATATGGATTTGTTTTATTTTCATTAGAGTCCCTGTACATTTCAATTTATTGTTTCACAGATGTGCAACTTAGATAAAGGAAATATTTCAAGAGAATATCATTAGTGCACTAAGTCAATCCAGAGCTTGTAAAAGATAAGAAGACCAATCAAAATGTTATTTGAGCTTCTTGAAGCAAAAATACTTCTTGCTAAAAATACTAGTCAGCATATATATGTATAACCCGTATACTCACAGTCTATGAAAGCATAATAAAAAATCAATAGATTGGATCACAAGCAGTCCTTACAGGAGAATACTAACATGAACTGGTTATTTCTTGGACCATCTCCTGTTGAGTTTCAGAGGACTCTGTGCTGGAGTGGTTTCCAAAATCTGAATTCAATATTCCTCTTATATACCAAAGCTTGTGAAGCAATAGACAACTCCAAATCACTTTATAATACACAGAAACATAAATATAATAGAAAAAGGCACATAACTGGTTGAAATACTTAGAGACTTCCCTTTAATTAGGTAAGCATTTGCCTCTATGGAAAGAAAATAAGCAGCTAGATAACTTTGTTATTTCATTTGGATATTGCCCACTGCTCAGGAACTTGTACTAACAATTATTACATGCAGGAGGACTTCCTATTATCCGAGACCTCCACAAAAATTGCAGCAAGAACTGCTATTCATGCAAACTCAGGTGTGGGCAGGATACTCAGGACTGTGATCTAAGGATCAATAACCTTCTATAAAAGCAACAGGCTAGTTGTTTTCATGCACCCCATTCAGTTTTGTTTCATGTACATATTTGTATGACCAAGGATGGATCTTCAACAGCAAATTGAGACTGTTTTCTATGATGTTGCACGAACCTATCTTCTCGCTTCAAACGGTGTAAAAGACAATTACTTTGACAAGAAGCTACCTTGCTTCTCTTCTCCTCCCCTGCCCAGTATAAGCAGTTAAAACAGATTTTAAAGATAATGGGGGTGTATGTGGGAGAGAGTGAAAGATAAGAAAAGAGAATATGCCAGTTCCTCAGCTTGAGTTAACTGTCTTGATTCCACAGAGAGCCTTTTCCTCCAGCTGAAAACCTAGCCCACTAGTAATCACAGGTGGCCAGGTATGGTTGGTACCAGTAATACTGCACATAACAAAATGGCTTTTTCTTACAACTTTTCCCCATTTGAGTTTAAAGCCACCCATTACTGTTGTGACTGGTAACTAACTAAGGCCAAAACTAAGGCCAAAATGAAGCACCATGGCTCGGCTGTATGATTGGCATTTTTCAGTACTACAATAGAGATTAAATAAGTGCCCACATTAACTCCAGCAGTTTTTACTGTAATCGTTCAGGCTGTGAATTCAGGCTCTGCGTGATTGTTTTACAGTGAAGTTGGCTCATGAATATCATTGATGCAGATGCTGGCATACATTCAGAAATGCTGTGTTTCATGTACTGCTTTTATCTTTACATATATTTGAGTATTTTTTTCTCCCCTTTAAAACAGCTCATGTAATAGGTAGAGCTAAAAATAATCTAATAGCTTCAGCGCTGTTTCATGCCTGTTTGAATTTCATGCATGAAATTCAAACTGTGAATATAAAAAGGAGATCTTTCTCTCTAATTCTCATTTTTAACTAGATTGAGAAAGGCAAAACCTGTTCCCATTTCAAGCCAGCATCAGTTAAATAAAATACCATCTGAAAGTCTTCAGAAAGATCATCTGGGAAACTTGAGGCAAAACTAGGTTTTTTTGACAGGCTGAGAAAGCAATACAAATTAGCAGTTACTAATTAAGAAAATAGAGTGACCTTAATTTGTTTGTACATCCCTTACTGCTTTAGTTGGATGCAATGAAAGCCAATATAGCTGAACAAATAATTTCTGATGAGTAATACATTTGCATCTTCTTCCATACTCTCTGCACATTCTCCTTGATAGAATTACAGTTTTCCTGACACTATCATCAGTGTGCACTGATGAGATTATTTCTTTAAAATGTTCAAAATTTATATTAGTTCAACAGCCAAAGACAAATGGTGTGGCTCAGTTCTAGCCCAGTTCCTTATGTCAGCTCCCTCTCTGATTGCACACGTGCAAAACATATGCTTGATTATTCAAACTTTGCTTTGTACAGATGTTGCTTAATTCTATTAAATGAGAAAGACCACCATAACTTTTAGGAGAAATTAGCCAAAATAAGAATTGATGGAACCATTTGAATGTGCTTCTAGACTAACATGACAATTTGGTACCTGGTTTGTGGGAATTTCAATATTTTGTCTTCTTAAAAACACTCTCAAATAAGAAATTGTGATTTGAATAAACATGGTTTATGATATGACTCTCTTCAGCACAGTCCAATATAGGGCATTCTGATATGTATGTACACTGAGATACTCCTGGATTTGGATTTTAGGTTGGCCCATAACCTGTATGAGTTTAGATGGGGCTATTCGGGAATGCACTCTGTGTATAGCTGTCTGTCCACTGGAGCTTGCTATAATTATGTCATCAGTGTCTTGGGTCATACTGTAAACAAGTTGACCATTTTCTATCCTCTAAACCTGCTCTAACAATTCAGACACTTAATCCAAGACTTGTATATTTATTATCAATAAAAGGAATGGGAGCATACTGAGAATTTCTGCAAAGAGGCTTAATTGATAGTGCATTGGGTAATGAATGCCTAATTAATAAAATGAGAGCAGAATATAATGGATTTTTTCTTTGTTTGTACACAAAAGGCATCATTAGAACTTTTCAACTGTCATTAGCTCAGTGTCTTCTGCAGTGAGTCATTCTACTCTCTGAAGAAAGTCTAGCTGCATTATAAAACTGCCAGACCATACGAATGATACAGCTGAAACTTTCTGGATTACGCATTGGTTCTATGAACTTAGGGGCTACTTTGCCATTTCTTTTTTGCAATTTCATGGTAAAATGGGTTGTATGGATATTTCAAGGATAACCTCATCAGAATTCTCCGAAAGTGAAGACATAGAGAAAAACAAACAAACAAACTATGTTTGGTACAATTCCTTCACCCTATAAAACATTCATGTCAGCTATGACCTCTTGGAAGACACTACCTGATTTATTCTGGAAAGGAACTGATACATCTTAAATGTGGAGAAACCAAAACTGAAAGTAGATATCCCTGATGACAGCTCCTGAGTTTGTGGTTCTTTCAGAAAAGCTGAGTGCCATTCAAACTAAAATGTAGCCCTTTGTAAATGGGTATGAGAAGAATTTGTCATCATCTTCTGCTCTATGAAGGTGATCACACGCTAGGGGACATTCAGCTCCAGGGAAACACTCCCTGTTTGAACCACTGTAGGATAACCTTTTTTAACCATCCAGATCCAGAGAGTTAGACATGCCTAAAGCCACTGTAGCAAAGAGTAAATGAAGTGACTCCTGGGAAAGTGAAAACAGAATGTATAGAACAGGGATGTAGGGTAATAGTCCAGTAGCTGGACTTACCTAGGCTTAAAAACAACAACAACATAAAACTAACACAGAAAAATTCAGGTAATTAAAAGAAAAAAAAGGAAAAAAAACTTGAGGAAGAAAAAGCAATCTGGTCAAATTCTGACCTCTATGCTATTGACTGTGTAGGAAGTAGGACCTTCCATAGGTGGTTTCTCAAGAAGGACCACAACGACAGATAATGGGATTTTTCAACACTCACTTTCTAAATTTTCTATATTTCTAGTAAATATGACAGCCCAAACTAATCAAATACATTAAGAATCAGTCTTTGTTTAAACAAAAACCTTATTCCCCCCATCTGTTTAAGCAGTCAAATAGTCAGTTACAAATACCATAACTTGGTTGGAGCTATGTGATTGTGTGCTTAAAGGTTTTGCAAATTCAGTATAAAATATTGCACAAAAATGATACAGGCATGGCCACTGTGTATGAAGGGAGTTCTTATACATATAGGGAAGAAAATATGTGAAATCAAATGCTGAAATATACAAATCATTTATATGCACAGAAATCCCATGAGTGCATATGCAAACCACTCAAGTATGCCTGTTAGTTATTGTAATTGCCATTAACATGTGCAATTACTTGTTCTGCATTACAATTCTAGGTGAATGGTTAAATCAGCCACAAAGTTATGAATAGCTGAAAAATTCTACTTCTGTCTCCTGATCATTTCATCAAATCTCTTGTTGTTTAGTAAACAAACTGTATATAATGGACTAACAAACTGCAAACTGTGTGTGTGCTTCAAGTAACTGCACTATTCCCAAAAGGACTGAAATTCTGCTGTTTACAGAATAAGAATTCCATATGTAATAGCAGTGAAATTGTCCATCCCATGAGGCTTAGTCACATCATCGGGATGGGTTATTTGTGCCACTTCAAATGTTGGCTGTTTTGTTATATACATATATATATATCTACACACTTATACAAACGCCACTTTGAATGTACTGATTTGCATGATAATGAGCAAAGCTAAACAAATACACTGTAATATTTGCAATTCCAGAGCTGCTGCCACTTTATGAAAATGATTATATGTATATCTTTGGGAAACAATTGCTGTAAATAACCCATCTGTCATGAGAAATAATCCTAAATAACACACTTGCCACCTCAAATATACTTAGATGGCAGTGGAATAGATGAAGCCTTCTTCACATCTCAGAAGGCAGAGTGAGTTCTGAGCAGAAG
This sequence comes from Bambusicola thoracicus, assembly GCA_002909625.1. Lineage (NCBI taxonomy): Eukaryota > Metazoa > Chordata > Aves > Galliformes > Phasianidae > Bambusicola > Bambusicola thoracicus. The sequence goes on from PPHD01006140.1 coordinate 16,998, forward strand.
AATAATGAAATGAAGCAGCTACTTAAAGCCACTCCACACAAGTCATACCTCCTGAAAGCTATCCCAATGACAAGATGAGAGCAGGAGCGCTGGGTCAGTCATCAGGCTTGTTGCATGGGAGGAATGCCTATATAGGAATGTCAGTGCTATTTCAGTATGATACAAAACATCCAGGTGGGTTTTTTTGCACAGTTGTATGTTACATTCAAAATGAGGGAACAAGAAGTTGATTTTAAGAAGGTCTAATTAAAAATTTCGCAATAATAATCATGATTTTAAAGTTTGGGTGCCTGCGCTGAAACTTCAGGCCCCTGATGTAGCCCCTCTGAGAATGAGGTTACTGATTTGTGGTATCCTGTTAGTGTAATAGCTGACTGAAAAGCTCAAAGCAAAAAATGCAGTATTGCTATTAGCAACACAAACACGACCAATTTTGAAGATTTTAGCATATGCTGTTATTTTCAGGAAAATCTTCTAGTAGCAGTTTTTGACCCGTTCTAAACAACTTCCTTTAGCCGTAAGACTGTGTTTAAACTTCTGCTCTCTAGCACTTCCCTTTGCTCTTATCTTATCAGGAGCTGTTAGCTCCTGTACCTCTGACTCCACAAAAGACAGCAGCCCAGGACCAGCTGCCCAGTGCATTCATGACTAAATGCCAACCCTAATGGAGGTGCTACAGGCTCCTTGGAAAAGTCTTCCAGAGTTGTGTAACAACATAGTTTGATTTATGCCATAAAGCAGCTTCCAAAAAGTTGTCAACGATAGGAATGTAGAGAAAAAAAAAAAAGAAGCTTTATTTACTGTAGCTATATAGACCTTGCCTAGTAGCTAGCTGTTCTTTCAGCAACGTAAATATGCAATTACACATCTATTCACCAACATTGCAGGTGCAAGCTGAGCAACACCATGTGTATAAATGTGTGTGGGTGTGTAAAGACTTCATTATGGTGATTTGTTAGCACAGTGAGTGAAGCTTTATGTCTAATGAATGTGTAAATTGGGCACTTAGCTGACTTGAGTGAAAAACAGTTCTACCACTTTGCGTCTTTAGCCTATCCCTCTCAAAAAGAAAAGAACTAGGAAAAGAAAGAAGGTAGTTTCATTTCTTGTCAAAGTAGAAGCTTCCACCTAAAAGCTAACCCTGCTTTCTGGTACTGTCCTCAGGATTCTAACAATGAAGAAAAGTGAATACAAATGAATTAGTTTTCTTGAATGATATCTTAATCGTATGCATGATATGCTCTTATGTACTATTAGAATAAGAGGTGTCACGTCTTGTGTTGTCATTTCTGGGACAGAAAACTGGGACTGCTAGCTAGCTTTAAATCATTTCTGGCATTAACGAGATTCTGACCAGAGGCTCTCTTTTATGTTCAGGATATGCACTGCATTATTTCTTATTATATCACAATGCATTGCAAAGGAACAGCTAAGTCATCAAGACTAATCCTTTAAATCTTTCTTTCTTTGCCATGTCAGACAAAATAAGACTATGCCATATTTCCGTAATCTCTCTTGTATTATGAGACTATTATGATCTGTAAAACAACAAAATCCCTAAACTGCATGCATTCCCGTTGGCTCTGATATGTTTTGCCTTGTCTCCTGCTAGAAGAGATAATTCTAAGTCTGTATAATTTCATTTTAATGGGCACTATCAGGCTAAAAATCATACCATTAGCACAAAGCAGAGCAGGAAAAAAAACAACAGTTTTCTGGTGTTTAAAAATCAGTGTTTGTGAAAAGGCCTGATGCAACACCTGAGGTTGTCCTTTTTCTCCAAGAAACTATGTGAAATGAAAGTTAACTTTGAAAATCTACCTAGTTCAGCTTTTCTCTACTTGGATACGTGTATTTAGATTAATCTGTTCAAAAGTAGTTCTTGTTGTCAGACAATTTTACATCATCTAACAAGATCTGAAAAACATTTCTGCAATGCTTTGATGGCAAACGGCAGGGGAATTTCTTGAGTTAAATACTAATTAATTAAACCCACTAGAGGTAGGCCTCCATTTCCTTTAATAGGATAAGAAATGTATATATATAGAAAAGCATAACCTATTCATCAGAGATACGTCCCTTTGGATAGAGTGAGAATGTTATCTTATACATATGTATTCAAAAATTTAGGATTAATTTCACTTTTCTGATATTTTGATAGCATCTTAGCTGCTAGGAACATATTCAATAACTTAACTCCTCTAAAGTCATTTCATCAGAGCAGCCAGAGAATCTATGACCTCAAAATGCATAAGCTCTTGGCAGGTTTTTGTGTGTTTTTTTTTTAATGAGTTACTGAGAAATACTTCTGAAATGCTCAATGGGCAGAGAAATGGAGAAAGATTAAAGTCCAGGATGGGAAGCAGAATGAATTTTCTGCAGGTACAGGACACAAGAGAGCTGATTATATAAAATAGCATCTCCTGAATACGATAGATTTGTAATGCCCCAGGTCATGGTTTTCTGGAGGTTTTTTGAAGAGGTTGGTAGAAGAAATAGAGGCCTTTGATGTATTGGAATAAAGCCTAAACACATCGTAGATGTACTGTTATAAGAGCAGGAATGAGGAATATATAAACGAAACAGAAGAAGCTGTTTTCAGTATTTTATTTTCTACTCCTAGTTTCTTCTTTCAGAAACAAGTGGGGTTTTTTTTAATCTCATATTGTCCACAATAACTTCAGAGATTAATGGCAATTTTCAACTAAGAATATGGCTAATGGTAAAGGATGCTAGTGACCCTGTGTAAGCAGAAATGCTGAGTCACAGAGATGGAACACCTGGTGGGAAGGCAGGACCAATCCAGGGGAGCTCAGGTGTATGCAATGGTCCTGAGTGACCAGAAGGGCTGGAGCCAGGATCCACCTCTTCCCAGACCTCATTTAAGGGTTGGCAGTGGAGGGAAGGATGTTTTGCTGGAGATCCCTGTGTACCTGAGGCCTTCCAGGGGTAAGCAGATTCTTTCTTTTGTTTTTGTGCTTTAGCTGCTGCGTATAAGCTTGTATTTGCTGCAACCTAGGGCTTTGTTACTCTGCTGTCATTGCAGTGCTGTATTACCTAGAAGGAGTTGCCTTGTTGTGAGGTCAGTTTTGTTTACCACCAAAGCATTCATGCAAGAGAGACACTTTAAGTGTCCCAAGTAAATTGTTTTCAGATAGACATTCGTTAGACAGCAGAGGCTTCAGTCAGAAGTAACAAACAAGATTTTTGACAGTAAGGTCAAACCAAAGACTAAAAATGGTGAAAGCACAGAAAGGCAGGATTTCTTGGCTTCTCTGTTATGTTAGGAACATTATTAGAAGAATAATTCAAGAGATGCGGAGGGCTGCTGCAATTGTTCAGCTCATAGCAAAAAAGTGGAAAAACTGTAGAATACACAAACTGGACAGGAAGGAAAGTTGCAACAAGCTGTCTTTTTGTGAGCGAGAAAGAGAGCACAGGAAAGCTTCGACTCAATGAGATAGGAGGAGTGTCATTTTTTTTCTGGGTCAGTCTTCAAAGATCCTTTCTTGGAATAGAGAAGAGAGATGAGGATGTGTTTCTATTAAGCATTGAGGGGCCATTCTAAAAGTTTTTTCATTCACACAATATTCTGGATTTTTGAAGACCACTTAATTCTTGTTGAAATGATCTTTTATTTATCTTTCTTTCAGTTTATCTTTGTGACTGAATTAGAGCACAAAATGTACACCATAACAGTAAGAAGTCATTTTGCTATCTGTTCTATCTATCTGACAGCTGTTGTTCATATATTCTGTGTTTGCCTTAAGAAAACACACATCTGGATCATATCAGCTGTTAAGTTAACCACTATTGCAAGGGTTCAAGTAAACTAGCTGCAGGCAATGGCTGATGTTTGCTGCTATTGCAGATCTAGCAGAGCCGTGGTTTAGGTGAGGATATAATTTTCTGTATCAGACTATTCAATTCTGAATTAGTATCACTAGTTTACAGTAAAATAGTAAGTTCTTCAGGACCTTTCATGTTCCAAAATAATAGCAAATTCCCAGATGTTACCTAGGCTATCCTGCATAGTTGCTAAAATGGAAATAGGTATATATAAACTTACAGTATTTTATTTCATCATTATAAATGCAGAATTCACACAACTATAAAAGTCCTGCCTGTAACTTCAGAGGAACCCAATTAAGTCAAGCTTATGTACATTATCATGCATTCTTAACCCAATTAGACAGAGGATTTCAGTAGCTGAAGATAAGTTTAGCTTGCAGATCCAAATTTGTGAAGCAATCCCAACAACCTGGATTCCCAAGACCTGCCATTGGAAGTCTGTTCAGCTTAGCTCCCCATTTCTGCATATGTCCCTGAAGTGCCTCCCATTCCTGAGCCATTTTTAGCAGTGACTTAGGCCCACTTAAGTGACTGCTTTTTTTCCAGGCTTCCACAATCACTTTCTGTCTGCTGCTGAAACAAAATAGGAATGGTCAAGATTCAATGCTTTCAAATTATCACCCATGCTCAAAGTGGAGGGGGCTTGTCATCACAATGCTGGCAGTAATTTAGTGGCCCTTGGCTAGCCCCCCTGGCTGTTCAGCAGTATACCTGACCATGATGTGCTGGTTGAGGGGAAAAAATATTTCTGAACTATTTTCTTTCTGTCTCATTCACTACAATTCTCAGGTCCAACTGAAATAATGCTGTCATGCTACATATTGTGATGGAAACCCTCCAGACTCCAGTCTTAAACCTGCTGTCATCGGTTTCTGTCCCTTGTCTCCCCCTTCTCTGCCTGTCACACATAAACAAAAGCACTTTACCTTTGCAGGCTAAGGTATCCTTATGTAGTGTGGTTACTTCTTGTAAAGCAATCTCATCATCTCTCTTACATGACATGGCAGGGAAATAGGGAGGAGTGTCCAATTCCACTGAATTGGGATGAATTCTTCCTGTTGGGAAGGTCTGCCCTATGTAAACATTCTATGTAGATTCATATCATGCATGATGAAAAGATTGGAAAGTACCTGCAGGAGCAAGAGGCTTTCTTCCAGAAATGATATCAACTATGCTTTTGTCTGATTTCACCAAGGAAGCAGGACTGGTTCTAGATAGTGAACAAACTTGCCCAAAGCATCAACATTTATGTATGCTATGTGAGCACAGATGCAGAAGACTGACTCTGAGTATTACATGTCTTCAGGTGTGTTCACTCAGCCACCCTTTGCTCTGCTTCCAGTGTGTATTTAACTTCAAAGCTAGGCAAGCAAGCATGTTTTCCCTAAATAGCATCATCTTGGCATGGTCAAGAACACTGTCCTAAACCAGACAGACCACTGTGCTGACCCAGGAGAGCCTTCCTCATATTGCTGTAAGAATTAAAAAAAAAAAAGTCTCACCAAAGAGTTAAGATGCTGACTTTTGTGAGCAACTGAATGAAATGTGACAGACATTCACCACAGATCAATATAGGAAAGGCAGAGGGAAGATGGCAGGGCCTGAGGGATGTAGCAGCCCTCAGAAAACGATGAAGGCTTCAGTGGCTTGATGCAATGCAGTGACCTAAGTCAGTTGATGGTTAATGCAATAGAATGGGGTTTGAGGGTGTTAACATATAATAATATAAGGAAGTGAACATAAGCTCTCTTCATTATATACACCATGAAGTGCTTTATGAATAAGAACTTTTAAATCAGAGGTTTGCATGCATGAACCATGTGTGATTACAGGATATTACCATGCTACTGAAAGCAAGATACTCTTTGATTAAGATCATCTTATTGAAATATTTATGCCAACTCAATCATGAAGCTATTGACCTGCTTCAAGTAGTTATATGATGTGCTCTCTGGGGCATGTATAAATTGGATGTACATTATACCATAAATCAACTTGAATTTGAAACAAAGGTCTGGGATTTGAAGGCACAAAGAATCTATTGTATTAGCATATGAACTCTAGCTACATTTGGAAGCAAAACAAAAGTATCATGTTTAGCTTTACTTGGTCTTTGGTATTTACAGATCTAACCTGCCTAGAAAAGCTAAAGTAATTAATTCTTGCTATTAAATTTTAAAATGCAAAGCCACAAATGTGGTTTTAAAATGCCATAAAGAGACAGGAGGGAGGGAGGAAGGGAATAGTGGACAAACAGATATTTTATGACTTCAGTTCCCTATTAAGTTCCCAGCAATCTCTGCTTCCTATCAAAAAAGGGTTTTAGAAGGTAGATTAATTGCAAAGGGGAAGGAGAAGTATTAAAACAATTAAAAATCCCTTTCCATCTTTCATCAAAAAGCCCATGGCTTCCTTATGTTCTCCTATTAAATGAAACAGCACTCAGCATAAAGACTCAATTAGCAAAGGCTTTTAACAAATAGAAATTCTTGTGCTAAATCTCAGTCAGAGACCAGACTTGCCTGTGTCCTGTGCACAAGCTGTTTTCTGTTATTATGACACTGGAAGCTAAGGAACAAGAAACTGCAGATACATTAAATAAATTAATTTTAAAAAAATCAATACTCCAATGAGAGCTGGGACTTACAAAATCCAGAGTCAACTTCCAGTGGTGTCACTGGCTTGCTATAAACACTCAGAAGGAAATTAATCTCAATTCACCACATGAAAAAATGAGAACCTCTTGTTTTATTCCACTGCTTTATGTCTTTTCCAAATTAGAAAAAAAGCTAGTTAAAGTCAGAACAGTTTCTCTTTATATTCTGCACAGCAACTGGCACAATAGTGCATTATGTCAGTTATGACCCATAGGTATTACTCAGACTAGAAATCTGTGCTTGGAGAATCTGAGCCTGAATCTTTTTTTGTAATCTGTGGTAGCTCTTTTATGATACATAAAAACATCCGAAGAGTTAAGGAGAGAAACAGAAATACCCTTTGTATTGAGTATAGAAGAGCTCCGTAATACTTCTGTGTGTTGTGTGAGATGCTGCTTCTGAAGAAGCCCTTTATCAGTCAGACAGCTAGCTTTGATGGCTGTATCTTTAGGACCTAAGAACTTCTTCAATTAGATGCAAATGCATTATTTTATATCGCTGTAAAACAGCAATAAGAAAAAAAAACAATCCTGCATTGTTTGCATATTGTACAACATCATCCCTGCTGTTTGTAATGCCAGAGCGCAGTTGCTACAACAAAACATAGGTGTGGAGAAAGAACTTGTATGCATTTAACTGGGTTCCTTCAGGTGCATGGCAGAGAGGACTCCCAGGAACTAGAGAATATTTAAAACATGCTAGAACTAACCAACTTAATTCTGATTCAACAAGGGAAACAAAGGATATAAAAACTGCTAGTCAGATAATTACTGAAAAAGCTTTTCAAGGATATGCAATGGGAATAGTACTCTAATTCTGATACTCAAGTTTAGACCCAATCCTTTTATGTGTGCCAAGGAATTTGCTAGCAGTACTGAGAACAGGAGACTGAGCAGGCATCTGGAGCAGTAAAGCACAGCAGGGTCTGCAGTGTGGGAGAAGAGTGCACGTTTGAGCTGTGCAACAATCACTTAAGATTGTACCTTTCAAAGTGAGATTCAGTCCAATCAATCACCAGACGTGATTGTAATTATGGGAGGAAAACAGGACACTGTCATTTTTCAAGGATTCCAGAGTGTCTACAGATGAGGGAAGGGGGGAAAGACTCATAAAAAAAGTTAGCATGTATTTCCTATATGCTGACCTGACTCTCATAAATTCACTCAATGTTATGATGGTGTGTAATGAGTACTTTTACTTCTTTGACAAAAGAGTTTAAATATATTTTCAGCAATATTCAAACTACCTGCCAACTTTTTTTGTAAAGAAGATTTTTTTTCCTCATTAGAGGTCTATGTTTTGTTTACAGAAGTCTAATATATGCCCAAATACTCCTAGCAGTAGTAATCGTCAGATCTTAGAGAAGTCTACAAACAACCCTCAACATGAATAGCATATTAAGAGATTTCATTTCGCTGCTGCAAAAGTTAGCATTAAGATATCACATCCCCATCTGTCTTGAATCCCCAAAAAATAAAGTATTTACAGTTTCAGTAAGTAAAATATCCAGGCAACCAGCACAAGGTAATCTGTGTTAAGCATTCATGTTGTTCAGTGATCTGCAACACA
>PPHD01006141.1:3294-23865 GCA_002909625.1 Bambusicola thoracicus
CCCCCCCCCCCCCCCCCCCTCTTTCTTTCTGTCTGTCTGTCTTTCTTTCTTTCTCTTTTCTGGAAAATACAGATGAAATGAAGAAGGAATGCTTAAGTGTAATTACTTGAATTTAAATGTATTTCAGAATTTAAAGCAGTTTACCAATACAAATAAACAGAAAGAAAAAACAACAATTAATTAGTTCCACTAATTGAAGCAGCAGTGTAATTACAGAAGTGTGGATGCATTTCAGGGGTAAAAGGTAGCATCTTGAAAGTCCTGTATTGGCTTAGTTTTATATTTGAAGAGTTAGAATGTTAAGCTCGTAGAAATCTTTGATGATCTGTATGCTAATAATTCTTGGCCAGTATTACTCCTGATTACAAGGAAACCTTTCCTGGCAAAGTCTGCTGTCATCTAGTGTCACCAGAGTCTTCTAATCGGCAGTTTTGAGTGCATGGTTTCATGGTAGTCCATGTATTTTTTGCACCGTTCCTCAGAGGTCTGTCTTGGATTATTTCTTTCAGAATATGTTCTTGAGGATATGCTATTTCTTGCCTCACCAAATGTCAAGAATGATGTAAGACTAAATATAGCAGTTGAAGAAATGTTTTATTTTGTTCACTAGCAATGACTTTGGTGTAATAGTTGCTGCAAGTTTTATAGAAATTGATGCATTGACATGTATAAGAATTTCTCATTCTGCAGGCATTTTAATCGTCCAGCAAGTTTCATTCCATACTCATAGTTTGTTGTTCCTGTCATATCCCTATGACTCCTTATGAATGTTCTTGTATCATCATTGTTTTAAGAAATGACCCTTATGAAACGTAGGGTACATTTCAGTTTTTGCTATGCTATACCTCTGGTAATAGATTTTGGATCTACCTTCTTGAAAGTATGCATTCAAGAATTGCTTTTCTTGTGTAGCTAACAGAAATCGTGTCAAAATTCCCAGAGGCAGTATACAGTATAAAACTGGAGCAGCAAGAACTCGTTATTTGGGGAGTTAAAATAGTTATCTGCAAACATTTCCCAAATATTTCTTAATCTAACACATAAATCTATGAAAGATGCATTGCAGAAAAGTGTACACGCTAAGAATTAAACTCTGAGACTGATTTTGAAAGGTAAGAAGAACTCCCTGTTGAACTTACTTCCCTGATTTGTTTTTCATAACATCTTCAGTATGAACAACATGTGAAGGCTAGGTCATGGTTTACAAGAAGTTGTTTGTCACTTGATACTTTCTTTCCATGGAACACTTCAAAGGTTTTGCCAAGATATCCCATGCTCTGTGCGCTTAAATGTGTTCTCAAAGCTGTTCTTTATGCTACAGAATCATGTTTACCATGAGTGTTACCATTATTTGAAGATAGTAGTTCTGAGGGAATACATTTTTCTATGAAGTTCAATTTTGAAGAGACACTAATAAGGGAATCAGTATTAAATCTGGAGAATTGTACAAATTGTTTGCTTTCTCCCAATGTGTCTGATATATATATGAGATTTTGTTACCTAGAACTAAAGTTCATTTGATTTTTTTTTTTTAATTCAACACTTAGTTAAGTGCAGACTGAACAATGTTTTAAAGAAATAGTACCGTTCTCTTTAGCTCCATCTCCAGAATTAATAAAATGCAGAAGCAAGACAGAGTGATAATTGTAACACTTTGTTCTTGCACAACAAACTGCTATGTCACTTAAAAGGCATTTGATGTCTCCTCCAGTTTCCTGTCTGTTTGTGGGAAATGTTTTCATTAGAAATTCATGTCTTATGGAGAACCAGCTGAGCTCCAGGATCTGCAGCAGGTTGCAATCTGTTGCCCAGTGTTAGAAATCTGATCTCCAACATCAAAAGGACAAAATAATGGTCTGTCTGTGTGTGCTGCTTCTGAGAAAATACTTTGAGGCAGATTCTTAAAAAGCAGAATTCACACCTGCTTGAGCTAATATGTTCTTTTCTCTTTCCCTTTGCTTTTCTCGCTGCTTCCTCCTCTGCCCCCAACCTACAGTCTTGCAAATCGGATTAAAATACTTTTCACTAAACTGATATTGTTTGTTTTAATCCACATGAACTTGTGGCAGGTTAGGACAAGGGGGAATGGTCACACACTAAAAGAAGTGAGATTTAGACTAGATATAAGGAAAACTTTTGTTTACAGTAAGGGTAGTGAAACAATGGAACAGGTTGACCAGAAAGGTGATGGATTCCCTCATCCCTAGAAACAGTCAAGGTCAGGCTGGATTGGGCTCTGAGCACCCTGATGTAGCTGTAGGTGTCCCTGTTCATTACAAGAGAGTTGGACTGGATGGTCTTTAATGGTTCCTTGCAACTCAAATGATTCTATGATTACAGGTTATCTGAGCCTGTTTCCAAGAATGATTGGTTTTCTTCATGAGAGGTAGAAAGAGACTCTATAATTGAGTCTGATTTTGGCTGCTGAACTTAGAATTAAACAGAAGTCTTAAATTTTTCACTACCTTTTACTTATTTTACATTTAATTGCCTGCTGCAGGGTTTTGTATTTAAGTGTAGAAAATAAAATCATAAAATATTAAAAAAACATAGCTGAACATTAATTATGTTTTCTTCATTTCAATTTTGAGGCAATAAATTCTTTGCTGCCATTTAAGTTATTTTCTTTAGTGTACTAAGGCTTCAAATGGTTATGGTGTCAAATTGTTGATGATAAGATGAATATGAGTCAGCAGCATACTCTGGCAGCCACAACAGTACCCTGGGGTGTACCAGTCCCAGCACTGCCAGCTGGGTGAGGGAAGGGGTTGTCCTGCTGTGCTCTGTGCTGTGCAGCCTCACCTCAAGCACTGGGTGCAGGTTTGGGCACCACAATACGAGAAGGACATAAAAATATTAGAGAGTATCTAAAGGAGGGCTACAATGGCAGTGAAGGGTCTAGAGAGGAATATGTATGAGATGCAGCTGCGTTTCCTGGGTTTGTTCAGCCCAGAGCAGAGGAGCTGAGGGGAGGCCTCATGGCGACTGCAGCTCTCACAGGGAGTGGAGGTGCAGCGCTGAGCTCTGCTCTGTGTGACAGTGACCGGGCCTGAGGGAACGGCATGGAACTGTGTCAGGGGAGGGGCAGGTATTTTGACAAATTTTCCTAAATATTGCAATATTTCACACTGAGTATATGTAAACACACACAAATGGGATATATCTGTTTGTAAGTGTTGCTTTAAGTGTGTAATATGACAAAAAAAAAAAAAAAAAGGTGGAAATTGGAACAAAAAAAAGCTTTCCCTAAATTTGCAGGTGTTGCATGCTGACCGTGATGAAGCCAAAATATTCTGTACCTTTGCAGCTGTTTGTCATTTCACAGCCAACTCAAATGGCTTAAAATTAGTACAGTCTCATATGTTCTCTCCTAAAACAGCAGAGTAATTAGATCTATTTCTGTTATCATGTTAGAAAGTTTTAATTTCCAAAATATCAAAACAGAATTTTGAAAATACATCCAATTCTGCATGTAATGAGGGTTGCTTTAAGTACTGAGTATAGATAATGTGATCTAATTGAAAAGCAAATTACTTTTTTCTTCCTTTCTTCCAGTACCACTCAATTTTTCATAACAATAAAAATTACTGCAATAGTTACAAATTACAGAAAAGCACTTTATCATCTATGCCTTTATTGGTGGTTTATTGTTTTGATCAAGTCTGTAATAGTTGGTTCATGAAGCGTTTTGTTTGACTTTCAGTGTTTTGCAGTAATTGCCAGAGCTTTCCTTTATTGTGTTAAATGATTTGGCATTTTCAAATTTTCTTACTAAAATAAGTTCAGTAAAAACTGACTAATTCCAAATTCCTGTGGTGTTTGTCTTCTAACAAATCTACTATTACAATACAGCTGAAACTGCACTTAAAAGCTTTTATTGGATGTTTTTTAAAAGTGATCTCATTCTGCAGATATTTGTTGTGGTTGATGATGAATACAATGTATGCAGTCTAGGAAAGGGGCCAAACCAGTGTTTATCTTCTAATTACTCCAGACCTGAAATCTTTTATACAACTATAGGTTTTTTGTTGCTGTTGTTGTTGTAGAAATATTAAGCATTACATTTAACTCAAAAGTATTCGTCCATTACATTAATATTTTATCTGTTTGATTGTTTGGCCATTGTTGCTTATTTTTTCTCATACAACTTTCTAAAAATTTCTACTTATGGATTTTTCTTCTCTGGATAAAATAATATTTAATCACTTGAATGCACTGCATGTTCATCATAACTGTTTTCTCAGTTTTGATAAATGCAATCTATTTTCTCATTGGGATTGTTATTTCTTCCAATACTCTAAGAAGTTGACTTTTCAAAATACAAATTTCGCGTTTTATCCAAAGTAACTGTAGCTATATGTTTCTGGATGAGTCACTGGAGCATCTCCCAGTGAAGAATATCACATGGGTGTTCTGCGTTTTGTTACACTGCTCATGAGTGTGAAATAAAAGAGACTGTAGAATATCTGGGACTTGATTTGAAGAGAGCTTGATAGAATAGCTGAAGAGTTCTGATGATGAATTTGATATTGATGTCATAGATCTCTTTGAACACTTCATCTACCTAAAATTCTGTGAGTTCAGTAATGAATGTGGATGCAAATAATGAATGATTACAGTTAGCAGTCAACTGCTTTCCTGAAATCTTCCCTTGTCTTGGCTTTTTAATTAACTCTTAAGAATCAGATGAAATAATGTGATGACACAGGTTTGGTAGTCACTCTTGCTCTTGTTAAGTGCTTTGCATCCATGAGAGGGCACTGCGGCATGTACTACAGATGTTGAGATGAGTTGCATAAACAGGCTCATAGAAGAAGCACAGTTTTAGGGGTGTATCTTATGCTTATTTCATTTCAAAACTGAGGTAAACTACTTTTACTTCTCTAGAGATATGAACAAATCTAAGTATGCAGAGAGTTTTCTGCAATTTAGTATTGAAACAAGTTGTGCATTAATAAAATGATAGATAAAATAAGAATATAATTTTGAAATATTTCCTGTTTTGTGTTGCTGAACCCTGCAATTATTTAAGTGCATATACTTAACTAGTTTATCTTAAAATACCAAGATGAGGAGGTAATATTCATTTACTGGAAAGAAAGGGATGAAAAGAAGACATTAAATCCTCCATTGTTTTTCAAGTTCAGTTACCAAGATAAAATAGTGATTTTTACCTTTCCTAGTTCTCTCTGAACACAGCCAAATAGTGTTAAAATGCAGAAACTAAAAATCTGTCACCGTAATTTTAAATTATAGTAGTTGGTGCAATAGCTTTTCTGCATGGGCAAATTAAACCTAAACCCCTGAGTGGCACTGAAAGAGCACCAAGTGCAAACAATTTTCATACTGTGGGGCTTGAAGGAGCTTTGCTGAGGAGCAATTGAAGTTAGCACCATTTCTTTTTCCTGGTGATTTCATGTATTGGGACTCTAGAGAATAAGCTAAAGTGCTGAAGCTTAAAGGCTTCCATGTTTTTGTGAGTTGGGAGGCTATCTAACATCAGAGTGTTATTTGTGCACCAACCCAACTGTTTCAATTACCAATTTATCGCTGGGGAGCAGTAATGGATTTTTAAAGTTTGAAGATAGATTTGAGCTCTGGCTGTCTACAAGAAAATTCATGATCCCATTGGGAAGATAGAGTAGATGCTGACTTGTTACAGGATTTAACCCTACTGTTACAGAGTTGCATTTATTCCTATGTTTTTATAAATTCTATTAGAGCTGCAGTTTTACTCATTGTGTTCTACACTATAGGATGGAGATGAAATCTGTAGATTAATACTGGAAGTTATGTTATTTGTACTAATGTTTAATGTAATAATGTGATCTTATCCATATGATCAGATTCCCAATTCTATTGCAGACTAAAGAAACTGTCATGAAAGCGCAAGAATCATTTTATCATCTCTCAGGAGGTGACACAGAACATCTGCTTTTGTAGTGCATAGCATTACACTTTGCTCCTATCTACAATAGCATGTGGGTAGCTAGTTAGTTTTCTGATTTGTGCTGAAGTTAATTTTGGTAGAGAAGGAAATATTTAAGGTAATTGTTTGAAAAATCTAAAATATGCTACTGCATGTTTGTGTGGTAGAATATTATTTTGGTATTTCTTTTCATAGTTTTTTTTAATTACATTTTAATTACATTTTAATTACATTTTAATTACATTTAATTACATTGCATTCTTCTAGATCTGTTTTTCTGACCCTGACTAATACAAATTCACAGCCTGTTTTAAAGCTGCCTGAAATAAGCCAGTGAGAGAAGGGTTAGCATATTTTTTAGAAAACTGAAATCTTATAATTACACATGGGGTGTACAGGGCAAGATGTGGGTTTACACCTGGCACGGTGTGCATCCTGCAGCTGGGTACACTCAAGCTGGAAAGTGTCCACATTCCCAGAGGGCAAAGGGCTGCAAGACAGCTGCCAGGTCTACCCAGCATGAATGGCTGGTGACCACTGCAGGAGATGCTGGAATAACCCAGAATAGGTAATGCCTGCCTTGCAGCATAGGCATCCTCGCAGTTCTGTGGGGTTACCTTATTGTAGCTTTAAACTTCTTGTTAATGCTTTTCTGATTCTAGGTATAATTTAATGAGGGTTGGAGGTGTGGGTTTTTGTTTATTTTGTGGTGTCTGATTCTTTGCTTGTTTTCCCTCCTGAGTCCCCATGTATAATTTTTTTTCTTCTCATTTCTGTGGACTGTTATTACGTTGGGAATATGAGGAGCTAGCTTGATGGAAGAATTACATTTCTGAATTACCTACCATATGTCTCTGTTGAGACAGGATACCCAAGAGGTTTTTTGTTAAAGCTACTACAGAGATGTTTAAATCATAGGAGAATGATGTCAGGATTGCTGATGAATTTCAGTGACAACTTCAGCAAATCAGATGTGTCAGTGAGAACTTAAGCAAATCAGACAGGACATTTTCAGCTGTCCTTTTAAATCTGATAGCTTATTCTTTGCGGAGTTTGGACGTACCATCTTTCCCTTTGAAAGTGTACTTTGTATGACCACTGTTCCACAGTTTACAACCTTAAAAAAATCTTTTTCTAAAGACTTTGTATTTCTACTTAATGTATTTTGAGAAAATAGATTAGAACGTTTTAGAAAGCTATCAATTCTAGTATGTCACTGATGAGTTGCAGGGAAGTAGGACGAATTGTCCAGTATGTCTGTAAGACTCATCGTGGATCTCTGTCTAGTGTGTCATCCAGGAAGAACAGCCTGTAGATAATGGTTTGTGTGTAGAGCCATGTAGCTTAGCAGTATTTGCCAGAGAGGAGCTAGAGAGGTGAAGGATGTTTTGTGTGTGTTTGTTTTAAGCATGAAGAGATTTAATGTCACAACTGCTTTATTCTACTTAAAAGAAAACTGAGTGAGTACCTCTAATAGGAAAGTGGGAATTTGTGGTATGGTGTTGAAACCAAGATCGTGACTAGCAGTGCTTCACACCATGTCTGTGGAAGCAGTTATGTTTTCAGAAAGGATGTTATGCAGAAGGTCACATCTTTGCCTTCCGTCAAGATTCTTTTGCAATGCAGAAAGTCATCTATATTTTTACAATTAGTGTAAACTGTTGACTGTAGCTGGAGTGTGGTGGCTGCTTCAAAAATTATTACTTTATTTTCTCTTTCTGAAACAATTTAGTCCATCGTTTCAGAGCCTACGAATTGTACAACTCAAATGTAAGGTAGTTTTCACCCCAACAACTGGAGGTATATATGTAAATATGTCATAATACTATACAACATTTTTGTTTCATTCAAGTAATCTTGTTTACCTCTCCTGATCTGCTGGACACTTCTTTGTTTCATCTGACTACAAGGAGATACTGGTAAAATAATTTTCTGGAATTGATATCGTATCCACTTAGTTATGTGACATATCAAATCTACTAATTACCTCCAGTTAAATGGCTTCCTTATGATTTGGATGAAAATAAATAAATAAAACAAAACTCAAAGCAAATCAAAATAACAACAAAATACTGTTTCTGTTATTCAGAGTTTCATTTCATTCAAATTTGAGTTCTTCCACCCAGGTATAGACCGGATAAGTAATTTTTATTTACTTATTTATTTTTTCAGATGCCAGCAGAACCCCTTTGTTTTCACTGGGTTTGGGAGAGTTTTATGAATTCTTTGCATTTTGCAAATCAAGCTAGGCTAAGTTTTAAGACCTTTCATGTTGAAAATATTCATCCGTTTTAATCCAGAGATAAAGGAATCTACTCAAAAATTGGATACCCTTCAAGTGAGGGTATCTCAGCTTTTAATTATCTTACTGGCTTGTGAAAAGGTGCAGAATCAGTACTAAATAAAAATAAACATTGAATTCAAATATTTTTGTAATTTTTTACATCATTATTGTTTATTTAATGATTATAGTGACAGACAGCTGTGCACTGGATGATCTTATGTCAAGAAAATTATAGGTCCATCTGTTTTTGAATTGCTCTGTGATTTTACATTTTGTTACAGTGTAAGTGGTTATGTCTACTAACTATTCCATGAGTACCATCTGTAGAATACTAAAAGATTGATGTCTGGAGTAAGTCACAGTGTACATTAATACTTTGACAATTTTCATGACTTTTAGGATATCGTTGTTCATGTTTAATGCTGAAATAATAGTTTAGTAAAGGTATAAGAATGCTTTCAAGTAATGTATTTTGCCTTTTTACTTTGATGATTGATATTCATGGTATGTCTGGAAAAGAAGAAATGCTTAATATTTTTTTCCAGTTTAATATACATAAGACTCTAGTTTTTGAAGCCTGCTTTTATTGCTTATAATGACTTGTAAGAGTGTAATAATCTTTTCACTTAACTGTAATACCAGAAATAATGATCGGTTTAAGTCAGACATAAATTCTCCAGTCTAATTTTAGTTTTGGTTCTAGTATTTCATTTTAACTCAAGGTCTGCTCATCCATAAACAACAATTAAAGCTTACTAGCAACATAAAATTCCAATAAGTTCATCAGTAAGCCCTGGAAATTATTATAGAACCATACCAGCTGATCTATTATAAAAAATATTTCCAAAGTTATCGGATATCATGGAATCACAGAGTGGCCTGGGTTGGAAGGGACCTCAAGGATCATGAATCTCCAACCTCTGTGCCGGGTAGGGCCACCAACCACCCCATTTACTAGACCAGGTTGCCCAGGGCCTCATCCATATATTTGAATTTGCATGAATTTTTTGAGGAGGAGCTAGCAATAAAGCAGAAAAAAAGGTGACTTACTGTTGCTGCACTGGTGGTAGCAAGGAGTCTCAGTGTAAATGTGAATACAGATTCTCAGGGCCATTGTGTGAATATGTGATATATGGGTAGGAAGAAAGTAGAGGACTCCAGAGTCACTCTATCATTGTAGAAAGAAGTATTTGGGAATATTTAAAGCTCTTATTATCTTTAGGTCTTTGACATGCTGAAAAATAATTAAAAAAAAATGATTTGAAGCATGTATCATCCTGAAATGTTCATAAAGGCCAGCTGCTGACAACTGGTACCTTGCACTTACTTATCATGGCACCATCCAATACTACTACTTAATTTCATAAGTCCATTTTGTCTTGTTTTTCCACAGGGACTTTGACTTACTCAGAGGCATAAACAGTTAGGGTAATAATGATCCAATTTTAACATGAACTAAGCCCCTCAATTTTTGTCATTTTACATCACAGTACTTTATCATGGACCTGCTTAGACATTTTTGAAGTTTGCGCTCAGTGAGAATATCAAGATCAAAACACATAGTTTTTACCTTTATCTGATTCCAACACATATTGTTTTATATATATATATATATTTCCATCTGGAAATCTACAGTAAAAATAAAGACATTTTGAACTACAGGCTCATTAGTTTCTGAAAAGCGAATCACATTTTACCAGGTTCAATTTGCTATGTAAAAATATTAACTGGATCTTTGATTTTTCAGCTATTACAACAACAAAATCATTCCAGTGTTAACTCAGACCCAGATCCAGCTTAAAAATTAAAGATGTCACAAAGAAGGTGTAGTGGGCTTGACTGGGAACCAGATGCCCTTCTATTTGATTTTCCTAGGCTTTGGCACAGTTTGTGTTTGCAGTTGATAAGGCAAGAGGTGATCTATGGCTGGCTATCCTTGAGGAGCACATAGAAGGCACCACTAGAAATCAGGATGGGTTTAAAGGAGAATGTTTGTATACTTACAGCACCTTGTACTACATTTCTGTGTGGCTGTAGAGGTGGTCAGAAGATCTTGAGGCTTTGACTGCTTCCTCCTCCCCATGTAGTGAAGAAGCTGCAGGGAGCTGCTGAGTTGTGCTCCTCTGTGGGGAGCGGGGGACAGCTGATGATGCTCCAGGCACATCTGTGTTTGTTACTGGGCTCTGCTGATTGCTCTCCTAGTTTGGATGTTGCTTTTGTTTACTCTTTCTTATTGACTGGCTTCAATCTCCCATGCTGTTAAGAGGACACAAAGCTGCAATGTTCTCAAAGAAGAGGTGGCAGTAGACAGAAAGCGTCTTCTGGAATTGCTAACCTCTTCTTTGTTCCTCTTCACCGCTGCCATATCTTGCCAGCATGACTACTTGCATTTTCTTTAAAGTAAGTCAATTCTGGAGAAATGAGAAAAACAGACAGTAAGGTTCTTAAAAAATATTATAATATAGTGCAAAATAATTAATGGTTTTCAAAAACAAGTCCAAATAATTTTGCAAGGAAATCAATGTTTATGTTATTTCCTGTGGAATGTATTTCCCCTTTGGTAAGACACATGAAAAGTAAATGTAATTTGTAGAATTACAATGGCAAGGGAATAGGATAATAGGCTGTGTTTCAGACCTGCCTATTCTCATATCCATATGGTTATTCCCTTTTGGAGTGTAAGGGTTAAAATTCTAGTTTCATAACCAGCTATTTGATACCAGCTTAGTGGATGAACAAGAGAAGCCAAAAAATTGGATGATTGATTTAGTATCTGATCATGTTACATTTGTTACAACTTTCCTGAAAAATAAATTTAATGCTGGCAAGAGGTGTCAGGCTGACTGCTCTGGAATCTTATTTATCTACTATAAGAGAACAACTCTGACAGCAGGAGTTTGAAATCTCTCTTACTGCCTGAAAACTCAGCTTAGTGATATTCAGTGCAGAATATAAGGAAGAATTTTGTCCTCAAACCATTATACATTTGGTTTCTCTGCAGAGGTTAACAAGCTCTTGTGCTGTAAAGGTTAGACACAACCCTGTGGAAAAGGTTGAAGCCATGCAATGAAAGAGCTTTGTATTATCCTTGCTCACATGGCAACTGTGAATGACAGTAGGAGACCAACTGGGCAAGGCTCTGGAGATGCTCTTCTTTCCCTATTTCTTGTGGAAGCAGATCATTTGGCTTCTTATTTCCGGAAGGATTTCTCATGTAGAATCATAGAGTCATAGAATGGCCTGGGTTGATCTTAACAATCATCTGGTTTCAACTCCCTTGCTGTGAGCAGGGTCACCAACCACAGAGCCACATCCAGCCTTGCCTTGAATGCCTTCAAGGATGGTGCATCCACAACCTATCTGGGCAACCTGTTTCAGTATATCACCGTGTAGTGTCTGTCATTAGGCTTTGGAGAGGGGAGAATAAATGGGAGAGAGTAAGGAGAGGAGTTGCTTCTGGGTTTCCTGGGCATGATATCTCTGCTTCTGTAGAGCAGAGAGGAGGGCAAAATTCTTCTCCAATCACTCACTGTGATTTTTGCTGGGCTTGCATTGGCTTTAAAATAAATGTTTGTGTTCTTACATATTGGTGTTAGAGGATGTGTGTAACTTTTTTTTATGCTAGTATATTTTTAATATTCTATTTATTTAATGATAGAAAAGTGTTAATAAGTTTACCAAAGAATCTTGGACTAATTTTCACTGCCTTCTAGTGTTTTGCTTTGGGACTGCATTTCAACGCAAGCTCTTGAACTTCAGTTTTGTATACACCTTTTTAGCTTGTCTTTCATCCTGAATAGCACAACAGTCTCTGATTATGATACACTGTGCAAATGTGGATTGCGGAGGGACAGTCTTTGTCTTAGTTGGCTCCTTACCCCTCAGTGGTATTGTAGACAAAGGCTGTTTACAAAGAGAGAGAGATCTTGATTTCATATTGTCTGTGGAGCACCTGGAATTTGCATTTCAATCAGCCTGTGCCTGTGTGTAGGTTTCTGTTGTACTTCTGGAGCTGAGCAATGGCTTTGAATTTTCTATCTTTTCTAAACAGAATGATATGGAAAATAAAGTAAGAAGATAATATTTCAGTTGGTGATTTGATCCGAGCAGCGTAAGTTCTTTTTGAAAGAAGTTCAGAAGAACCTTCAACATTGTACTTCTAACCATGAATGACTGAGATGTGCAGATAATGTAGACTTTGATAAAACTGAAATATACTTAGTTTTGTGATAGAAGCAGAGGAAACTGACAGAAAGTTCTCTTTAGAACAGAATTGGATAATGCTTTGGAAAATATCTTAAAGCATTCGCTTTAAGTCAACAGATTTGGAATAGGCGGCTACCTCTGATTCTTATTTATTAGATCGATGTGTCTAATATGCAAAGAAAATGTCATCTGGTTTAATTTTGCATTTTTTTTAGTTTGATTTAAAATGAATGCTACTTCTCATTGGCTTATTGCACAGCTAGCTTTACCAGTACTGTGGAAGTGCCTACTGGTTATTTGTATTATAAACCTGTTTTCTGGGAGAGTAGAGAAGAACCAGCAGATTCAAATTAGAAATTAATTTTCTAATTTGGCTCCAATCAAGAAAAAAGTCCTTTCTCTTTTTTTCCCCTGAAATGCTGGCTTTTCTATAAAGGCAGTCTGTTTCTCTCAGAGCTATAGCAACTTCAAAGGGTATGTCATCACTAGCAAAGCTTGAGTAAAAACAGCCAACAGGAGGCTGAATGTTTGTACAGCCTTTCTAATTCCACAAGGGACTAAACACATTTGCTGTTTTATATGCAAATACAAGAGATGATGATATAATGTGAAAAGAAAGAATAACACAAGATGCATTCTTCGTGTGTTTTGTACTGAATATGTCAAAACATTGCTAGTCATCATTAAATGAAAGTGCAAGATTGGAAACAAGATTATTGAGTTCAAAGTTGAATGGAAGCCAATCAGACTTTTTCAACTTTGTTGTTTTTAATTTTTTATTACAGTGCAGTGTACATTATTGTTGTAATGCAATACAGAAATTGTTAAAATTGCATTCAATTTATTAGAATTATATGTATAAATGAAATTCAGGCTGAGATTTCTCTCTTGTTCATTATCTGTCCTAGGAAGTATGTGTGAGCAATTTTGGGATCATACCAGAATAGAAAAAAATAACTGTTGAGATTTGAATGTCTCCATGGTAGGAATATATGAGAATAAAATAGAAATTTTGTCAGATGAAGTATTCTTGCTGAGGAGAAGCAATTTGAGGTGGTTCAGAGAATATTCTTTTCTTCATATATCACTGTTAAATCCTTGCCACTCTCTCTTGCTGTTAAAATGGTACAACTCTCAGCATAAGGTTAGCTCTTGCACTTTCACATTACCATGTATAACTTCACTTTTAGGTGAATTTATCAAGTATTTGGGGAATTATAAGGATGGGGGAATGGTAGGGGAGTAGTGCAGGCATAATGGCAGAGGAGATTACCATATCTACCAGCATAATCATTAGAAAACAAAGGAATGGCATTTACTTTGTAGTGCAGTTTCCACTGGTTTGACCTCTCAGTTTTATGACCTCGTGTCAAGAGTTTACCTGCAAGTTTCAGTGTATTCCAAGAGGAACTCACTGCTGCATGTAAAGGGAATCAAAATCATGAGCATCTATTGGAATGTACTCACCACGTTAACATTGAAGAAATCCAAATATTACTATTATGCTTAAAAAAGGAAGCTTAACTCCATGAAAAACCGAAGCAGGAACAACTAACAACATGTAATTTTTCTGTGCTTTTTTCAGGAATGGTGGAGAAAAGTATATAGCTTATATAGCATGAAGTGAAGGGTAAAGTCTTTCAGTGTCTGAACCAAACAGGCAGTGTAGCAGTTACTTGAATGGATTTTTGAAAGGGATAATACCATGGAGCCCCACGCTACAAGAAAGAATACTGGCCCTGGAATGCATCCAGAGAAGGGCAGTGAAGTTGGTGAGGGCTCTGGAGCACAAGTCTTATGAGGAGTGGCTGAGGGAACTGGAATTGTTTATTCTGGAGAAGAGAAGGTTCACGCAAACCTTATTGCTATCTACAGCCACCTGCAAGGAGATTATGGTGAGGTGGGAATCAGTCTCTCCTCCCGTGTAACTAGTGAATAGGACTAGAGGGAACGGCCTCAAGGGGTGATTCAGTTTGGATATTAGGAACAATTTCTTCTCCGAAGGAGTGGTGAAGCATTGGAACAGGCTGTCCAGGAAGGTGGTGGAGTCACCATCCTTCAAAGTGTTCAAGCAATGTTTAGATGTTCTACTAAGGGATACGGTTTAGAGGGAAAATACTGGTGGTAGGTAGACAGTTGGACCGGATGATCTTAGAGTTCTTTTCCAACCTTGCTGGTTGTAGGATTCTATAGCAGGAGACTGTTTATTTGTTGTTGTTTGATTTTAATTTTTTTTTTTTAACCCTTAATGAATCCTGCTAAACATCTCTAATAACTGGCATTTTTTTTCCTCAAAATTATGAGCAGAATAAAAATGAAACATTTTTCCAAAGCAAAAGGGTAGCCTTGAATGTGCAAAAATCTGTACTTTGTACCAAATAAAGTTTGAGCTCTAAGACCTTTCATTTCTGCCCAGAGAATGTTTTTTTGTTGTTGTTGTTTCCTTATACTTGAGTATTGAAAGAGAATTCACACAGAATAATGATTTCTTTATTATGTAGTGGGTCTTTTGTGTGTGTGTGTGTGTGTGTGTGTGTGTGCAAGATGGGAGATCTGATTCAGCAGGAATTGTTTTGTTGGGAGTTTATCTGATGTACTGCATCTAAGCTCTTACAGTCCATAAGTATTCAGATTTATAGCATGTGAGTGAAGAAGAAAGGTGGTATCTCTTTTTTTACAGGTAAGGAAGTGAGGCACAAAGAAAAGGAGAAGCAGCTCCTCAAAGGAATCTTGGTACCCAGACCTCATTGATTTCATGAAGGGATAGGCACTTATCTTTCTGCATCTGCCCATAAGTAGATCACTAAGGAACTCACAAGAGGTCCATGATAGACTACTGTTAAGAACCTCAGTCTTCCAAATCTTGACCTATGTCCCTGACTACTGCCTTGTCTTTCTTGTAAGGAAGTTTTAACATCTTTCTTCTGTCTCATCTTTCTCTGAAGCAAAGACTAAAGGAAGACTTTAGTGGCATTTCTAGCACAAATAGTTTCAGGGAGTGAGACATAAGGAGAGCAGGGAGAAATAAGCTCTTGTATATTCCATTCTTTTTGATTTAATTTTTAATTTTCACACAGAAATCAAAATGCTGATTTTCTGCTGGTGTGTGTGTCTGAATATTGTAGACCCATCTTTGACAGTTCATTTGACCTAAAGCATCAGGGCAAAGCTTTGCCAGTGGTTAATATACTTAGTATTTCTGTGACCATGAAGCAACCTTCTATAAATAGGTTACAGCAGTTGTACATGGCTGTCTGAAGTAGTCTGTCTATAAAGATTTATTTCCAAATGTCCTTTTACCCTTTTTTAACAAGCAGCTTTCAAAGGCTCTTCATGTTTTTGGCAGAACTGTGAGCTTTCTCTCAAGGCTACTCACATTTCAGGGAACAGGTGACTCTCATACTTCGTTGTTTATAAATTACAAGTAAACTACTTTGTCAGTCCAATGTATTTTTAGAGCAATCATAGTTGAGTGTATTGCTAACAATTTCCAGTTCCTATTATACATGCACAGAAATTCCGTTTTTTGTTGCTTATTTGTTTTTGAGCTTACAAACCTCAAGAGTAATCTTTGTATGTTTAAGATGTTTTCTCCAGAAAAAAAAAAATCCTATATATACTTGAAATAATGATGACTGATTTTTCACTGTTTAGTGAAAGAGAGCATTCAAAGATTGTTAACAAACAATACAGCCAGGAACACACAGGAAATCATAAAGCATCTGTCCATCCCAAGAAAATGACTTCCTCAACTCTTGGTTAATTGAACAGAAGAGCCACCACATAACTTACTATTTTAGGTCTTTTGTATGTTTTTTAAATTCTGAGTTAGCTGGAGATAAACTTTTGGGAAGCTGTGTAATGATCTGCACTGTTTTGTGGCTCATTGATGGAAAGAACTTGGCATGTGGTACCCATAGCTTCTCTGTTAGAGTCATGTGCTTGTCTTTGTTGAAGTAGTGCCAGTGGATAATTTGGCCCCTGGTATTCCAGGAAACAGAAAAATGGGTGCTGAAACCTATCACTAAGCTGTAACCAAATATCCCTTACTGTGGGGGAGAGGAATGATTTCCTTTTAAAGGAATGATGTCTTGAGCTCCATGGTCTGGCAGAATGTCTTTTTATTTTTATATATCAATAAAAAATATTTCATTAAAATTTGAGTTATTTGAGAACTTTGTCATTTCTATAACTAAGTATTTGAAATTAGAAAACAAAATCAGTGCAGTTAAATAGAAATAAAAGAGAAGGTGCCTACACCAAAGCAAGACAGCATTTCAGATAATCACCTGTGAAATTAGATGCTTGCTGTAGGCTTGTCCAGCTCCCATATTTCTTGCTTTCTCCTTTAGCTGTCCAGCAGTACTTTGATTTTCTTCCTTGCTCAGCCACTGACCTCTCTCATATGTGTTGGCATGTCTCCATCCTGTGATTAATGGCACTGCTTTTGATTTGATCTGACAAGTCACACTCTACCCAGGCAAAGTGGCAAGGCCTGTGACAAAAATGCTGCCTCTCTGCATGGCAAGGATGTCCAGAAGAAAGCCTTCTATCATCACTTCTTTCCAGGTTTGGGGAATCAGGTGGGGTTTCTTATCTCCTTTACCTTTATTGTGGCAGAAGCAAAAGTATCCAAAATAGATGGGAGCAGACCAGTAGCTCTGGCATTTTCCTCTCTGGATGGCAGTGAATCCTGCTCAGCAGATGCCTCTGCCTGAGAGGTACTAATCAACTCTCAGACTTGTTTTATATCTCTTCTCCCTTTCTACGGTTTCATGGGATGGGAGGCAGTGGGAACACGAATTGCGTCTGAGTGTCACGAGGGTACAGAGTGCTCAGGCCACATAGTGACATTCAGGAATATAATTTTAAAACAGAAACACGTATTGATTCTGTGTATACTAATACTAGCTGCTGTGTCATTATGAGACATCAGTGTTGCAGAGATCCCCAGACTCTCAGGTTGTTTAGAATTGCTGCTGTTCTCTGTTTGGAGCTCAACTTTCTTATGAGCATAATAACTGTTATCCTGCTATTTATCCCATAGCTGAGATAACAATACCTAAAGGGAAACAGCATGCTAGCAGCACTGCATTTTAAGATGGCCATAATATGCTTTTGAAGCTTTCAGTGAAAAAGAAAATTATCTGATGAGGAAGTTTTTCTTTTCTAGACAAAATGCTCAAAGTAGCTTCAGCATTTTCACAGTATGACACAGTTTAGGTATATCTCCGAGTCTCTCATAGGTAAATGTAAAAAGTCTCTGAGTAGCCACCGACAATGCACATCATAATGGTTTGGGGATTTTAGAATTGCATCTGTCAATAGTTCACAAACACATAAAGTAGAAAGGGATGGTTTTCAAAGGTTTTGTGTAGAGAAACATGAATAAGCTATGTTAGCAGTATACAGTCTGAAAAGATAAACCACAATGATGGGAAAAGTATTTTTCAAATGTCCCCAGATGCTCACAGTAAATAAGTAAATTCATCAAACTGATTAATAGGTAAAAAATCT
This sequence comes from Bambusicola thoracicus, assembly GCA_002909625.1. Lineage (NCBI taxonomy): Eukaryota > Metazoa > Chordata > Aves > Galliformes > Phasianidae > Bambusicola > Bambusicola thoracicus. The sequence goes on from PPHD01006141.1 coordinate 21,231, forward strand.
CAGTGCTGGTAGATGAGTCCAGCTGTCACCAAAGTCTATTTAGAATTTTGTTTTTACACAAGTGAGATGGAGAGTTACTCATAGATAACTGCGTGAGAAGGTTTAGAACAAATCTGTCAAGACTGATATTTTGTCCCATCCCTCAAGCACATATGTGCATGGTTCCTTTTGGGCATTAACCCTGGAAAAGCCTGTTGCATCATGTTCGCAAGTTCTTTGTCTCACTGAGGTCACATCCAATAATTGATTGGTGAGCAACTGTAAAGTAAGGTGTGGCTTTCTTTGCTATTATCATAAGTAAATTTTGCATTTCTTGCATCTGTGTTCCCTTATAGGATCACAGGACAACTCAAATGATCTTGAGTCTCTACCTCATCTTTTTCTGCTGTTTGATTTTTTTTGTTATCAGTTAGGTCAGTCTTTTAGGCTGTTCCTTGAAGCACACACCACTATATTTTGTGACATGTGTATGTATTTTTAGTGCAAAGGCACCTTGACCTAGCTGTGATCTGTAGTGTTGGTAGCTATTATGCAAATTTTAGCATTTAATATCCTTGAAGAATCGCTTTTCAGAAATATTGATTGGCAGCAGTTATCTGTGACATAGTGAGAAGAGGAAGAGAGTAACATTTGAGGCACAGTCTTGAAAGCAATCTTTTAATTTTGGAATACATACAAATGACAAATCCAACATATCACAGAAATTAAGCAATAAATACATGCAGCTTTTTGGGCCTGTTGTCATCCTTGCTTTGCTGTTGGCTTGGCCATGGTTTGAGTTCTAAATTATCCTGAAAATTATGTGGTTGTTGTTACAGGCCTTATTTTAGCCTGTAGTATAGCTTAGAGTATATTATAGTTTGGAAACAAAGTGTTATTAATGTTTTGGTAAATAAATCTCAAAATATGGAGGGAAGTATCTACAAAGGCTGCTCCAAAAGTAATTTCTCCTGCTTTATTATGTTGGCTCGCAGTGTCAGTGGCGGATGGTGGTGGTATGACAGTAGCGGCTGAACCTTCCTGACAATATTTTGTTACTTTTTGTTGCTATTATGACAGATGGCAGCAGAGGGGCAGCCTGACAAAATGGTGTCTAACACAGAAGTGCATCTGCAGAAAAGGTGTGTCATTGAATTACTCCATACAGAAAAATGGCACCCACTGACATTCATCAATGCTTGCTGAACATTTATGGAGACAAAGGAGTGAGGCAGTGGGTGGTTCATTTCAGCAGCGGTGACAGCAACAGTGGGTCACTTCTGCTGGTGCAGATTTTTATGAGTGTAGCATGCATGCTTTTGTTCATCAGTGGTGAAAATGTGACTCTTGAATAGTGTCGTTTTGTAGCTGAATGTGCTCTATCAAACAGTGTTATTGTATATCCATTGTAGATCCCGCAGAAACAAATAGGAGGCATTACTTTTGGAGCAACCTACACGAGCTTCAAATACTATAAGAAAACATTTTCTGCTTTCTTCTAATAAGGTCATCTTGCCCTGGCTTGTGCTGGGCTCGGTTACACCATTGCTCAACTTTCTTAATGTTTTTTCAACACTGACATGGTGTATGAATAAGCTGTTGAAAAAAAGAAAGGGTTTCTGAAAGTTTTCAAGGAGGTGAATCCAGACTGTGCTGCATTCCAGTTACTGCTTACTTCAGCACTGGCTTTAATGTAGCCTCCAAGGATGTCCCTGAGCCACAAACCAGCATTGAACTGAAATGCAGCCTTGTCAGGTTCAGAGTTTTGCACAGCTTCTGAACACTTATTTTCTTTTCAACTTATTCTCCAAGCAAGGGAGTCCCTAAATTGGCATCCCCCTAGCTGACATGCTTAGGAGGGTACATCACTGATAGCTAATAATCACTTTAAGAGAAATAGTTTATTTCTCTTAAAGAAATATAAAATAAAAAAGCAACAAACAGGCTAAAAATGTTTAATGTTATTAGAAACCGTGTATGAGAGGTGTTGAAATAACCACTTGTGAAATCATCACCTCTGGCTTTCTTTCAGCTACTACACTCTTCTCTTGCAAATGTAGAGAGCCTGATTCTTCTTAAGAAGCTGTTTATATTTTGTGGAAACTAAAGGATAAAAATGATCTGTTTGAAAGTCATTTAGTGTCGAACCACTGAGCTGTGCCATGAGATTGAGTTTCTGTTGGTCTCACAGCTTTGATTTCTCCTAGAGACTTTAGTTCAGCAGCAGAGGGTAGACACAGTTATTACCTTTCAGAAAAGTTACATGCAGGAACTGTCCTGATGGACATACTTCATGGTCTGTCTTCCATTTTCTTCTCTAAATGTGCCTCATAGTTTAAGATTAGGTTGTGTTGTACTAAGGGACCTGGTTCAGTGGGAAACATTGGTGATATTTGGGCAGTGGGATAGAGGTCTTTTCCAACCTTGGTGAAGCTATAATCCTTGCACATCAGATAAGATGAGGAACCCTCTTCTTCAAAGAGGGTTTGACATTTGACATTTTTGCTGTCAAATATTGGAAGAACTGTGTCCACTAGAGATGTATTAAACTTGTTTTGAGATAGTAAGCTTTGAAAAAAAAACTGTTCTGAAAGACAAAATGTAAGAACGGTCATTTAAATAACTTAGAAGCAATCGTGATTTGATCATGGTTACT
>PPHD01006142.1:0-25072 GCA_002909625.1 Bambusicola thoracicus
ATATATATATATTTAATATATAACCCCATTTATTTATATATATATTTAGGGCTGTGTGTGTATAAAACATACTCATCCCCTTCTATATCCTATCTTTTTCTTAGTTTACTGTTTTCAGGCTGACTGAAACAGTAATTTCCTTGAGAAAAGTTCTTGGTTTTCTACTTTTCGTCTAATATCTAAACAGCGTGATCAGATCCAAATTCCTCTGAATTCATTGAAGCTATTTGGCCAACTTCATTTGTCCTTCATTATAGGTTCTGGTGATATATTGACAAAAACGTTTTAAATTCTCGCTTCCTATTCAGTGGTCTTAATTGTTTATGGAACAGGTGCACTCTTATTGAGTGACTGCTCCTAGATGGAGCAACATGAAATGTAAGAGTAATGCTGGACTTCAGTGCATGCTTGATCGCTTCAAGGTAACGCTGCTATACTTTATCTATTATACTGTCAGATAAATTGCTTCTGGCTCTGACGTGTTTAAATGTAGCAGCAACCATGTGTTCCAATTCTTGATTATTACACTGTACCACTACTATTCCCTGTTCTGTGTCCTCTGAACAGGTTGCCTGTAATCTTGCATGTTAAGTTAAAAATGATGGCATTAACTCTCAAAGCAAGTGAGGGTGAAAGCTTTTCACAATCACTGACCAACACTGTTTTTAAACACCTTTATAGGTGAGGACAGATTTGCAAAGATTTTGTTGTACAGGTAACAGAGGACTGGCACAGGCTGTCCAGAGGGTCTGTAGATTGGAGATCTGCAGAGATGCCTGGGTGTAGACCTGAGTGCCCTGCTTGAGTAGGGGTTGGGCCAGGTGAACTGAGAGGGTCCTGGCAAACTCAGTTGTTCTAGGATTCTGTGACTGAAAAGATATGGTGAAGAGGGGTTGTTAGGCTCAGAGAACAGTGGTTAGCTGATCATAACGTGCCAGGTCCTGCACTTCAGCCACAGTAACCCCATACAGTGCTATAAGCTTGGGACTGAGTAGCTGGATGACCGTGAGGAGGAAATGGACCCAGGGGTGTTGGTTGATGTTTGGCTGAACATGAGCTGACAGTGTGCCCAGGTGGCCAAGAGGGTCAATGCCATCCTGGCCTGCGTTAGAAATAGTGTGGCCAGCAGGAACAGGAAGGTAATCATCCCCCTGTACTCAGCACTGGTGAGGCCGCACCTCGAGTATTGTGTTCAGTTTCGGGCTCCTCACTAAAAGAAAGACATTGAGGCCCTGGAACATGTCCAGAGAAGGGCAACGAAGCTAGTGAGGGGTCTGGAACACAAATCTTATGAGGAGCAGCTGAGGGAGCTGGTATCGTTTAGTCTGGAGAAGAGGAGGCTCAGGGGAGACCTCATTGCACTCTACAACTTCCGGAAGGGAGGTTGTGATGAAGAGGGGTTTGGCCTCTTCTCCCAGGCAACAAACAGGACCTGGGGAAATGGTCACAAGTTGTGCCAGAATAGGTTTAGATTAGATGTAAGGAAAAGCTTTTTCTCTCAGAGCGTGGTCAGGCAATGGAATGGCCTGCCCAGGGAGGTGGTGGAGTCACCATCCCTGGCAGCATTCAAGAGCTGTCTGGATGAGGAGCTATAAGATACGGTTTAGTGGCTTGTGGTAGCAAGGGTAATGGGAGGACTGTTGGACTAGATGATCTTGCAGGTCCTTTCCAACCTTGTGATTCTATGATTTAGTGTACCTGGAGTTGAATGACAAGAGAATCACAGAATCGCAGAATGGCCTGGGTTGAAAAGGACTACAATGATCATTTAGTTTCAACCTCCCTACTATGTGCAGGGTCGCCAACCACTAAGACAGGGCTGCCCAGAGCCACATCCAGCCTGACCTTGAATGCCTCCAGGGATGGGCCATGCACAACCCCCTTGGGCAACCTGTTCCAGTATGTCAGTACCCTCTGATGGAAAAACTTCCTCCTAACATCTAACCTAAACCTCCCCTGTCTTAGTTTGAAACCATTGCCTCTTGTCCTATCACTATCTACCCTCATAAATGTCTGTACCCCCTCCTGTTTATACGTTTCCTTCAAATATTAGAAGGCCACAGAAGAGCTGCAGCGTTCTATTTTGGAACCTGTCCTTTAGAACACATTTCTCAGTGAACTGCGGAAAGCAATGAAATGGTTGTTTCTCACATTTGCAGGTGACACCAAACTGGGTGATGGTGACCTATTCTGCTTGTGGACAGATCTGCCACTCAAAGGCACTTGGATGGGCTGAAGGGATGGAGCAGCAGGAATTTCATGGAATTCAGCAGGCCTGTGGATGAGTAGGGGTCATCCTAGAATGCAGGCTGGGAACTGAGTGATGTGGGAGCAGCTCTGCATAGGGCTTGGAGATCTTGATGGATGCTCAGATATTCACCCAACAAGCTGGACAGAAGGCAGCAGTATTCTCTGGCAGCAAAGAAGTCTGGGCCAACACTTATTCTCACCAGTTCAGCATTCACAGATCCCATCTAGGTATATTATCTGGAGTATTACATCCAGTTTTAGATTCGCCCAACAAGCAAAATATTGATACACTGGAGTAAGTTCAATAGAGGGGTACCAAGATGGTTGAGACTGATGCACTTGGCCTCTGAAGAAATGCTACAGGTCTGGGGCTTTTTGTCACTGGAGAAGAGAAGGCACCTATGAGCAGCCTTCCAGTATCTGTGTGGAGGCCATCACGAAAATGCAATTGAGCTATTTGGTGGGGCATGGTGGCATGACAAGTAACAATGGACATAAGCTGAAACAGTAGAATGTCTGACTGGATATAAGAAGAAATGTTTTCAGCATGAGGATAGTCAATCCGTGGAGCCAGTTTCCCGGAGACGCTGTGCCGCTGTCTTTAAACCTTTCCAAGACGAGACTCGGTAAAAGACCTGAGGAACCAGATCAGATCTTACAACTGGCCCTGCTTTGAGTAGAAGGTTGAATGAGAGACCTCGAGGTCCCTTCTTACCTGGATTAGCCAAGAAGCCTATGCTCTTATCCTTAGAATCCTTTTCATAGCAGACAATACCAACTGTGCCAAATTCTTGTGAACATGTGTATGTGATGCTTTCACCTAAAATTTCATCAAGGAGTAATGATGATCTGAGCTTACCAATAGACTGGACCTGGCTAAATTTTTGTCTTGTGGTTTTGGATCTGAATACTCTTGTTATTGTATGTGTTTTCTTCCAAAGAGGAGGAAAAAAAATTTTTTTTAAGGCTTTGGTAATGGTAAATTTACTCTTTTCCCTTTTCTTATTTATCTCCATGATCTTTCAGAGTTTCTTAAAGAGGCCTGTGATTAATCTGGAGTTCTTGTTTTCCAGCTGAACTTTGTCTCTCAATGAGGCAGGATGGTAGTAGAAATAGAAGTGGATCAGAATCAGAATATCCCTGGTTGTAAGGGACCCACAAGGATCAGCGTGTCCAACTCCTGCCTCCACACAGGACCACCCAAAAAGCAAACCATATGTCTGAGACAAACACTTCTTCAACTCCGGCAAGTTCAGTGCTGTGACCGCTTCCCTGAAGAGCCTGCTCCCGTACACAACCATCTTCTCAGTGAAGAACCCTTTCTTGATATCTGATATCCAGGATAATCTGGTCCTGGAATTACATGTTGTACTTCTTTGAAGATCGTAAGTTTGCAGACTTCTCTTTCCTGGTGGCAAACAAGTTGAACCTCTTAGCAGAACTGGGCTTCAGAAACATGTTTTAAAATAAATAATTTTCTTTTGTGTAAATACTTGAGGCACTGAATTATTATACATAATTAATCAGTGCTCTTAAAAAAACCTGCTCTTAATAAAGAGAAGTCTCTGTAGGTAAGCATGTTTTAAAGGGAAACGTTATTTTGCTCTTTTTAGTGAACTAGAAGTAAATTCTGAATTTGCTTTCTTACCATGTCTGCGCTCTGGCTCTGTAATAGGTTATATGTTTCAAGTTTTTGGGATTTTGGAAATGGGTAAGATAAAATGCATATGTCACTTGTGGAGTACACAGTAGGTAGTTTACTTTGTAAAAAGCCAATAATTCATTTTTTTTCTTCTCCCCCCAAAATAATAGGTGACACAGGTTATTTATAAAAACACATCTTAGGCAAGTAAGTCAGCCCTCAAATCTTTATATTCCTTTAAGTGTCATTTTTTTTTCCCCAAAGGCTGTTATCAAAATAATCTAAATCACTTTCTTTATATTAATCAAAGAATTACAGCGCTTAAATTTGTAGTTGTCACTCATGTAGTTTGTGCCTAAAGCATTTTGAAATTGTTTTGTGTGGTCTTTTCAGTCACTTCATTTTTTTTTTCTTCTCAGTACGTTGTCAACATGCACAAAGAATGGGATCGCAATTGTTATGAATTTCATTCCTTTGGGACTTTGAAGGTAAGGTGTAATCTAATCTTCAAGGGTTTGAACAAAAATAGTTATTGTTTCAGGAGTTCTAGCATTCAGCACAGTCAACAGCTCAGTCATGGAACATCTTTCCCCAAAAACTGAAAAATAGCAAAATTAGGCTTCCTACTCTGTTCAGCTAAGCCTAATGAAACAGGCGTGTTACAGGTTAGTTTCTACTTTTCATAATGGAGATCTGTAGAAAGATATTAGCTACTTTGTTTATTTTATGGTATAGAAAAATTCCAGAATCTTATTAGAGTTTTTTATTAGATTATTCACATTATTACCACTAGGAATTATTTGTTTATGTTGTATAAACTTGGAAAAACAGTAATATATTTGAGAACATATGAATTTTGTGAGATAAATATTTTTGTCTAAATAACGGACTGAGGAAAAAGATGAATAGTGCAGTATTGCATTTGATTATTGGATAATTGTGTAAAATAAATGTGAAAAGAATATCTCCAGTACAGGCAAATATAAACAATTCGTAATTTTAAGTAGCCTCATCAATTAACTAGGCATTGTTGAGGCCTGACATACTTACCTTTGACTGTGTACTTTCTTAATCAGCTCAAATTCAACAAACAGGACTAATCTAAAAACTTAAGGGATAAATAAGAACAAAATATAACACAGCTTCTTGAATATATACTTTCTGGGATGACACTGAGGTTTTTTATTTTTTAACTGAGTGAATTTGTGAATTAAACCGTAACACACAAAATAGTGGAATATTAAGTATTAATAAAGTATTATTCCAAGTCCCTGTTAAAAGGTCTGCTATACAGTCTCACACTACTTAGACTGTAGTTACAACAGTCAACAGGGTCATTATTCGTAACAGAAATAGCAATTAGAAATATGAAACATGTTATGTGGCATGTGCTGGTAGGGCAAAATAAATTATTCATTGAAGCTGGCTACCACTTGTGTAGTCACTCACATCCAGGATATTCATCTGTGATATGTAGTCTACTTTAGTTGCACTGAGATCATTTCAAAACTAGGCAACATAATCAACAGTAGAAAAAGGCCAAGAAAGAATTATGTTTGAATTTGGACAAGTACAGTAAAGGGAAAAAGAAAAGAAGAAAGAAATGTGTTCTTTTAATTCATTTTATTCAAAGAACAGCCAGAACTCTGGATAGCTTTCTCCACCTTTTTGACAGCCCTGACAGAAGGAAATGTTTTGGTTTGATGTTTTTGTTGTTATTTCTTAAATCAGTAGGACAGCAACTAGAAATTTCACTCATGACTGCAAAAGAATCAGAACAAGAGGCAGAAGGTAAACTTCAAGTTGTTTTTTTTATCAAGTTATAGGCAACTCTGCAAATGCCTTGAAATCTTTATTTAGTATCAGATTTTCCAGCTGTATTGTTGATAATGTAATCTATGATTAGAACAGTGAAATATAAATTTCTTAGATAAATTGGGCACCAGTTACAATTAAAGCTATTAGAATATCCTATTTTAACTGACTCACTGAGATGCATCATAGCTTCATATAAATAATCAAAATAATAATAACACTGTTGTTTTTTTTTAAGGAGTGCTTTACTTGTTATCTCTTTTTTTTGTAGTCAGTTTGAATTTCTTCACTAGGTAATCTCTATTTTTTTCCTCATTTTTTTTAGTTTTTTTGTTAATGATATCTTGAACTGCTATAGTAGGGTGAAGGAATGTGAGAAGAAGTGAAAATGTTCCAGTGAATCTATTCAGTGGGGAAGAGAACAGAATTTGGCAGTGTTGAATGAACGGCATTCAGCAGGGGACTTGCACTATATACTATTATATATTGTCCTTGCCCCACACACAATCTCCAAGTGTTGTAGCATGTTTTAAGAAAGACATCTGAAACCACACAGAGAATGGAAAGTTCATTAAACTAGCTTAGTTCCTCAAGCAGTAAAAATCAGTGTCATAGTTTCCTGTTTTCTAAGCAATACTTGTGGAATTGGACTGTAATTACTGAAAAGTATGTGAGAAATTAACCTCTATGAGGAACTGAAAATATGCAATTGCATATTTTTTTTCCCCTAACAATCAGGTTTGAATTCTATACAGTGGCATTTTGAAACACAAAAGATATCACTTAGTAGTTATCTATCCATTAAATAAAAGTTAATTTTCTTCTTATATATTTTTATATATTATTACAAAGTATTTGGATAATAAGATGTCATCTTTAGCATTTGCATGTACAGTGTGAAAGCAGAAATGTTTCTGTTACTGCAGTACTTACTCTGATCTGAAAGATGGACCTTTCCTATCATGAGTGGAACAGATTTGGTAAGGGGAAAATGATCACTTTGTTCTGTATTTTGTTTTCAGTAACCTGAGAAAGACTCCATAAAAGCAGCAACAAAAGAGAGGGCATGATCACATGAAAAGTCTGGATCTCAGATCTGTTGCACTCAGCGAGACTATCTAGTGACTAGGATTCAGCAAAAAAAGACTGCTGTGGGATTTGCATCAAGCTGTACTTTTTATTTCAAATCCATCCCCTCCAGAAGAAACATGCAGAAAGTTTAAACGTACTTCACTCAGTATGAGCATCTTGCTTATTTGTGAATGTGAGATCACAGATGCTTAGTGACCAGGGTGGGTTTGAATGATTCTTAATATGCTCACGGTAGACGTGTCAGAACTCACATAGCTAGTAGGCTGCATAGGAGACAGGTTTTAGTCCCCAGGCTGTATACAAAAAAAGTTTGCTCAGCAGGTTTAAGAAGGAGATGCTATCTCTCTTCCTGAGATTATTTTGCAGAATAGTTCCATGAGAGGTAGCATTGAACGTCTGTCCTGACCAGGAATGGGATAGAATAACTTCCTACCTCTATTCCATGCAAATACTCTACCTACTGGGTAGAAGGTAGGTGCTGTGTGTACGATTATTACCTTCTAACTGTCATGTTTTTTTTGTGGATTCTCAGTATAATAAAGTAACCAGAAGAAGAACCCTAGGAGTGAGATTGATACAGATGCACCCCGTTTGAAATTTTAGTTGAAACGTGCACAATGCCTGCTGAGTGCTGCTTGCTACCAGGAGATGGGTTGCTCTGCTTGTGGCTGGTAACAGTGATGCCAATACTGTTCTCTAAATTTCTGAAACCTTGAAGTATTTCTATGTCTTCAGATTTGGCAGCAAAAAATAGAGGGGTACAGGTGAAGTTAATATTTAAATTGCAGAGGGTAGCATGGCACTGAGTACTTCAGGCTGATGTGGTCAGGAAGGTTTCTCACTCCCATAGGGATTATGCAGCATGGACTATATGCTAAATCCCACACTAGCAGGGTAAGCGACCTGGATCTCCTCCTCGAGCTCAGTCTGTCTGCCCATCATGAACATGTTGCTGGTGCAAGAGCCAGGAAAAAGCTGTGGCCCTCTGTGTGGATTGCAGCTAGAAACTGGAGATTATTGGGAAGTCTAATCCCTCTTTTCCTCCTGCCTAGTAAATCTGGTGCTGTTTTTAATCTTAAAGACTTCAGTCCATATGACTTGATGGAAGAAAATGTGCAGTAACAGATAAGCTTCATAGTTTCAAGCAAACATTTGACATATCTAAAGAAGTGGACAAATCTTAGTGTTCATAAAGTTTTAAAAATATTATTAGGTTTCTTGCTTGTGTTTTTAGAATTTATTCAAACTGCAGAAAGATTTTAACAGAATGAAAGGTTCACATGTGCCATTCCTTAGCATTTAGAATTGAAGTGACCTGCTTAAGCCAGTGCATCAATGAAAAAGAAAAGCCAACTTGCCTTTTTAGAGTTCTTAAAAGAGTAAGACTTATTTTGATTGTAACAAAACCACCCATAAATCTATGCACATATATATTGATCTTTCTTTCATCTTAAAAATGACTCTGTCCCAGTAAGTTGGCATATTTCATAAACAAACCAACAAATTATTGATCTGTCGTATACTCTAAAAGTCCTGTGAAGAATCTAGGTTGTTTTTAAGTTCATGCTGTACCTAAGGGAATGAGAAACTCCAAAATGAAAAATAGATACTTAAAAAGAAGCACAAATAATAGAAGATGTATAGCTGTTTTTACTTCTGCTTAACCTTTCATTGTAATTCATTCTCTGTTCATCAAAACTATACTGTCTGAGCTAATAAGTTATGTTATGTGGTAATATGTGATAGCTATTAGGTATTAAATTAATCGTATATCCCTGCAGATAATTGTTCCTTTTTGGCAAATGCTGCGATAAGTACAGATTTTCTTAAGCAGAAACTGTACAAATTTAAGACAGCCTAGCATCTTGTTGCTGAAAGTAACATCACATTAAGTTTGGACAAGACATGGATTCCAGTCACATGTCAATTAGAAAAGGAAATAATGAAGTAGATTGCAGGTGCGTACTAAGATGTGAACTGCAGATGTGTGCAGTACTAACTTAAAAGGCAATGCCATGAGCTGTTACAGCCAGGTAGCTTTTCAGTTATTCAACCTGTCCTCCCTATGCTGTTTTGAAGAGCTGACCATGAACAAAATCATCAGGAGCTAAACCGTGAAAGACCTCCCAGTGAGGGATGGCAGTTAAGACTGCTTTTCAGAATGGCATTTGTTAGTAGTAAAATAAGCCACTATTGGTGGCTGTTTATTCAGTCATGGATCCAATGACCAAAATATATAATTTACCTCTTTTAAAGACAGTGGAATAGTAGGGCTGTCCAAAGGTGAGCTACATATGCTAGAACTAGTTTTGCAATACATCTGCCTTGAAGTAGATGAAATTTCTGTGCTTAGGCAAATATTAGGAAAACCAGACCTTGGACACTGTGGAACAAAGCTGTAGTCTTAAAACCCTTCAATCTCACCAGCTTTCCTGTTTGACCTGAAAGTCAGTAGCGTTCTTACTGTTCTTGTTTCATCCTCACCTTTTTTACATTGCTCTCACCTGTGCAGATAGTTTCCTCCAATGGGTCAGGAAGCAGTTATTCTGTGAGCAGCACTTAAATTTACTGGTTATTTTTTACCAGTAGGCAATCTATAGACTTGCCTACCTGTAGTCACAGGATTGGGCACAAACCAGGGCACAAGTTATTTGTTCTTACACGTGAAATGGCATGACTTCTGTAAGGATAGAAGGTGCATATAGTTGCTATCTATCTATCTATCCACTTCTCCTTTAATTTCTCATTTGTATAAAGCTAGCAAGGCCATATTTTTAAGGCTTTTCTTCTACTTCATCTGTTCTGGGATGAACAGAAAGTCTGAAATGATCAATCAAACTTTTGGATAACAGTGTAGGAATTAATCAGATATTTCAGCATTGAGCTGAAAGACTCCTTAAGCAGCATAGAGGAGCCTTAACTTAAGCTCAAAATTTAAGTTGTAGTGATCTGTAGTACGCTGAATTAGACACTTGAAATATAAATCATGGAGTCAATTCATGAGATTTTACCCATTACATCTTCTCCTTTTTTGCAACACAGGAAGATAGGCCTGTGCATGGAAGAAGCCCCTCAAAATTTTTGCTAATGGGCATATGAAGTGCATTTACTTTTTGTGTCCCCTCTCTGTTTTATTGCAAAGACTGAGTGAGCAGGGGGAAGCCCAGCTGCTCTAATTGCAGCTTTAAAGATGAGGGGTCTTACCAGAGTTTTCTGAATTCTCTTTCAACTACGGTAGGCTGTATATTAAAGGAAGTCTCCAGCCTTTGTGGAGACTTACTCTACCACACTGCTGGTGAGGGAGTTGTAGAGAGCACTTTCTGAGCTGTGATGTGGAACTAGGAAAAGAAATTCTTTTTTTGAACTTACCACAAGGCTCAACTGAATTTTTCAGTGAATTGTAGGGCAAAACTTCCTTTAAGCTGAATGCAGACTCATTTACTGAGGCAATATGAAAAGCATAGAGACTTTTCAGACTTGCCTGAGTGAGGAAAAAAAAAATCACAGAACAAGAAAGGAAGGGGAATAATCAGCATTCAGTCAGAGGGATACTCCTAACCCACCTGATCTAAGACCAAGTCTTCCCACATATCAATACTTTATATGCATAGACTTCACATATTTTATCCTGACACAAAAATAAATAAATAATAAAAGTTCTTAGGCTTAAAAACAAAATTAGTGAAGGTGTGAATAATGCTGCCATTGAAATGCTGAAAGATACATTTGAACTGTATTTTTAGGAGAGTTATAGTATGTTCAACATTTATCATGGGCTGTCTTATTTCTATTTATTGCAATAGTTTTATGAAATGCAATACTTTTAACCACTAGTTCAATGCACCACATGTAATAATGACACAAAGCTGAGATTAAATGTTATTTTGGTGTGTTTACTTTGTAGGTTAAGATGTGAATGCATAAAAATTTTGACAGTAAAAAGAGTATTCTGTCAAATCTTTCTTCAAAAAGAAAAGAAAATTTGGAAAAAAAAAGAGAACTCAAAAATACAGAAACATCAAATGTATATGATAATTGTCTGGAATGATATTGTCAGAAAGAGTAATCTATTTTTGCTTGTATATTTTTTGAGAAGAAATATATCTTCCAGAAAGGATGAGTGATGTATTCATCATAGTAATATCTGTGATGAAGAATAAACTTGTTGACAATTAGTTGCTTAAGTGTTCATGGAAGACAGTTTTATGAAACAAAGCATACAAACATAATGATGAAAGTAATTTTGGTGTTGTTAAGAACACTATTGAAGCCTTATTGATACTAATCAAATCATAGAATCACAAGGTTGGAAAGGACCTGCAAGATCATCTAGTCCAACAGTCCTCCCATTACCCTTGCTACCACAAGCGACTAAACCATATCTTGTAGCTCCTCATCCAGACAGCTTTTGAATGCTGCCAGGGATGGTGACTCCACCACCTCCCTGGGCAGGCCATTCCAGTGCCTGATCACGCTCTGAGAGAAAAAGCTTTTCCTTATGTCTAATCTAAACCTATTCTGTCTCAACTTGTGACCATTTCCCTAGGTCCTGTTTGTTGCCTGGGAGAAGAGGCCAAACCCCTCTTCATCACAACCTCCCTTCAGGAAGTTGTAGAGTGCACTGAGGTCTCCCCTGAGCCTCCTCTTCTCCAGACTAAACGATACCAGCTCCCTCAGCTGCTCCTCATAAGATTTGTGTTCCAGACCCCTCACTAGTTTCGTTGCCCTTCTCTGGACGTGTTCCAGGGCCTCAATGTCTTTCTTTTAGTGAGGTGCCTGAAACTGAACACAATACTTGACGTGTGGCCTCACCAGTGCTGAGTACAGGGGGATGATTACCTTCCTGCTCCTGCTGGCCACGCCATTTCTAACGCAGGCCAGGATGGCATTGACCCTCTTGGCCACCTGGGCACACTGTCAGCCGAGCCAGTTCCTTACTCAAAGAAGTTTATGCCTTTCCATGGTACGGGCAGCAAGTTTCCCCAGGAGAATACCATGAGAGACCGTGTCAAAGGCTTTGCTGAAGTCTAGGTAGACTACATCAACAGCCTTTCCCTCATCTACTAGTCTGGTCACCCAGTCGTAGAAGGAGATGAGGTTGGTCCAGCACAACCTCCCTTTCGTGATCCTGTGCTGGCTGGGCCTGATCCCTTGGATGTCAGGCACGTGCCATGTGATCTCACCCAAGATGATTTGCTTCGTAACTTTCTCTGATGCTGAGGTCAGGCTGACAGGCCTGTAGTTCCCCGGGTCCTCCTTACGGCCCTTCTTGAAGAAGGGAGTCACATCAGCAAGCCTCCAATCCTCTGGGACCTCTCCAGATAACCAGGAGCGCTGGTAGATGGTCAAGAGCGGCTTGGCAATTACCCCCGTCAGCTCCCTCAGAATCTTAGAAGTTATGCTGCCAAAGTCACTCTCACTTCCACGTGTGAGCATAGTTTAGAGAGTCTTTAATCCTGTCGTTATGGAGAAATTCTGTATAGTGTCAAAAATCACTACTTCCTCCTTCAGATGAAGAAACAATAAATAACCTGGTTGAAATGTGAACAATTCTCCATTTCTACTAATACCTCATAACTATGGGAATGAGTAATGTTTCGAACAATAAATAATCACAGAATATCCCCACTTGAAAGAGACCTACAAGGACTGTCGAGTGCAGCTCCTGGCTCCACGCAGGACCACCCAAAATTCAAACCCTGTGTCTGAGGGTGTTGTCCAAATGCTTCTCAAACTCCAACAGATTGAGGCCATGACCTGGAAGACTGCACCTGTGCCTAACCACCCTTAATCTTAACCCTAACATTAATCTACTTTTTTTTTTTTTTTTTTTTTTTTTTAAACAGAAATACAAACATGTTAGGAATACTTGATAATGTAATAAGCTTAAGAAAATTGAAGTTTGATATTTTTTCATTATTTAGTACCTACCATGATAATATTAATTTAGGGAAGAAAACACTTCATGGTAAATAGTGAAAAGTAATTGCTTCTAGCTGAATGCTAAGCTCATACAGTACATGTATTGTAGATGAATTATTGTTTGACCATTTAGAAAACAACAATTGTTTTCAATTATGTTGCATAGCAATTTTCAAGTTAATGGAAATATTTAATTTTCGCAACATTAAATAAAGGATTGTGTTAAGGTATATCATCCTAAGACTGTCTTCATGAGGTTGAAGTATTCTTGAATGTGTCCCAGTTATTAAAATATACAGAATGTCCGATGAGTCTGAAATTCTTAAGGTCCGAGGATGTAGAAACAGGGACGATGGGATCACATCTGATACCAGAATACTAATTTTATATTTTTGAGAGTGTGTTAGAAGTCAGGAAAAACATAAATTATCTCCATCTAATGATATACAATTGCTCTCAGATATCTGAGTTCACTTTTGATTTGGCAAACAAAAGTGCCCTTACCTGATACAGACCCCTTAAAAAAAAAAAAAAAGTCAAAAACTCTTGAAGGCTCATTAATGAAAAAGATGGGATATAGAGTGTTTGTGAAGAATATTGTAGTGAGATGCTTGGTAGAGCATACAGCTTCAGAAGGGTTGTGTTAGGAAACATGTCATATCTTAATTACTTAAAGCCTGTGGAATTCATGTTTACTCTAATACAACTGTAAGAATAATATTTTCTTGACTAAATAGGCTTGCTAAGAATGCAGAAATCTGATAGACTTGGATTCTGTAGACTGTTTCAAATTAAAATTTATTTCACTAGTACACGACAAAAATTTTGTGAATTGATTTACAGAGCCTATTTGCATGGAACTGTTTTAAGTAGGTATCGTTTAAATTTTAAACCTTCAGTGCTGAATTGTATGTCTGAAGTCAAAGAAAACAAATGTGTGCATATAACACAGTTATATGTGCTGCAATTGCAAGATGAGGCATCTTTGGCAGAAAACTTTGACAAGAAGAGGAAAACATATGCATAATGCCTGAGGTATGGGAGGCAAAGCCCCAGCTGCATTTCTGGACTGAGGTACAATGTCTACATCTTTGGACTATGACTAAAAAATATAGCATTAACCACAAGGAGCACCTTGATATTTACTGGAAGTGGCAAATTGCTGAGTTGGACTGAGACTTCTGGAAAATTTAGATCTTCATCTTTACCTTAGTTTAGATTTAGTGGCAATTCATTTCATATATTTTTGTGCTGTGCTGATAATTCCCTCCCACAAATCACTTTGTTCTACCTAAATATTGCACCATTAAAAAGGAAATGGTCCTGGGGTGTTGATTGACGCTAGACTGAACATGACTCTAGACTGAACTGTTGATTGATGCTAGACTGAGCATGAGCCAGCAGTGTGCCCAGGTGGCCAAGAAGGCCAATGGCATCTTGGCTTGTATTAGAAATAGTGTGGCCAGCAGGAACGGGGAAGTAATTGTCCCCTCATACTCAGCACTGGTGATGCTGCACCTTGAGTACTGTGTCCAGTTTTGGGCCCCTTGCTGTAAGAAAAACATTGAGGACCCGGAGCGTGTCCAGAGGAGGGCAACAAAGCTGGTGAGGGCTCTGGAGCACAGGCCTTATGAGGAGCGGCTGAAGGAGCTGGGATTGTTCAGTCTAGAGAAGAGGAGGCTCAGGGGAGATCTCATTGCAACTACCTGAATGGAGGTTGTAGTGATCTGGGGGCCAGCCTCTTCTCTCGTGTGACTAATGATAGGACTAGAGGGAATGGCTTCAAGCTGCTCCAGGGAAGGTTCAGGCTGGACTTTAGGAAATACTACTTCTCTGAAAGGGTGGTTGAGCACTGGAATGGGCTGCCCAGAGAGGTGGTGGAGTCACTGACCCTAGTGGTGTTCAAAGAACATTTGGATGTTGTGTTGAGGGACATGGTTTAGCGAGAACCATTGGTGATGGGCGAATGGTTGGACTGGATGATCCTGTGGGTCTTTTCCAACCTTAGCAATTCTATGATTAAAAAGAAGTTTAAGAAATTTGTTTACTATCTACTAGAAACACTAACACTTTGCCAAATATACCTCTTTAAAAGTTTCCTGGCTAGTTTTAAAAATTGATGTTGTCACTCTTTGTTCATTGTCTTGTAGTTTTCAATGCAGTCCTGCATTCCTGTAATTAAAATCCCATCTGAGCTGATCTCCTTAAACATACACAAAATGTAATGCACATCATGATTGTTTGCAGCAGCATCTTGCTGCTTACATAGGAATTCTCAGCAGCACACTGATACAAAAGAGACAGTGCCCACATTTTACCACATTTCCACATTGCTCTATGCTGTAGAAACACTTTTCCCAACCCTGACTTCAGTGCTTTACTGATGCTTACTTGACATTTCTTGAATGTTAGCCAACCAGCCTTCATCCTCTTATTGCTGCCCCAACAACAGGACTTTTAGGACCAGAAATTGTCTTAAATCCCATAGTTTTTACCTCACACTTCTCTTTTGTTTTAGTGGGCACTTTGTCTCGCTGAAGCATTCATTCAGAATTTGATCTCCTGGTGGTTAATCTCATTACAGATAATCCCATGTACTGAAAATCCTTCCAACAGGATAATCTCATGAACTGCTTCCCTCTGATGCCTCCTCACCATTCTTTTAGGCTTGAATCATTTTGATCTATTAAATAAATAGATCTCACCTATATATGTAGTTTTCTCTTAAAACTGACCAGATTTTACTGACATACACGGTTTATGATTTGTGTAACTTTTTGTTAGGCAATAGAGAATCTTTTTATCGCTACTGGCATATAAGAAAGGACTGCAAGATTGAAAAATGCATTCATACTTCAGTACTTGTGATAAAGTAGGCACAGGCTTCTGAAAAACTATTAATATGTAGGTTGCTCTGAAAGTAATGCCTCCTATTTATTTCCATGGAAACTACAACAGATCCAGAGAGCACAGTAGCACTATCTGATAGAGAAAATTCTCAGCTACAAAACACTATTTTGCAATATAGTCACTGCCATTAGCTATGCATTTTCTTCTGAATTGAATAAGAGCCTGCATGCTGCACTCACAATACTCTGCGTAAGTGGAGGTTACCTACCATTAATGGCACCCCTGCTTTAATGTACCACTCATTGCCTAACTGTTCTCCCATTCACTATTTTGTCTCTATCAACATTCAGCATACATCGATGATCATCTATAGGTGCCATTTTTCCTGCATGGAGGAATTCCATGAGACACCTTTGCTTCCTATACACTTCTGTGTCAGAGGCCATTGTGTCAGAGTGCCCCTCTGCTGCCCTCTGTCACACAGCAACAGAAAGTAATGGAATACTGGTGGGAAGGTTCAACCTCTACTGCCATACCACCAACATTCACCTCCGATGTTGTGGGCCAAAATAATTAAGTGGGAGGCATTGCCCTTGGAGTAGCCCTCCAAAATTAATTAGTATTTATCTGTAAGCTGTGAAATAGAGATTGCAATCACTATATACTGTAGTAATGTAGGAATATCACTGGAAATTGTCTACATGTAAATGTAGATAATTCTTATCTTTCAGTGAGTGTGTACAAGAATATGCATCTGTACTTGCACGTGTGTGTACGTAATACATGAAAATATTTAAACCATAAGATTTTATTCAATGTTACAATCCCTTATATAGTTAAAAAATTACAAAAAGACAGTTACAGTAAAAAAAAAAGCTATATAGAAACTTGATTAATGCTGATAGTTCATTACAATTACTTTTCCTAATATTTTATGCACTGTATCAAAGGCCTGAAATGGAAGTTGTACCTTTTAAAATAAATCTTAACTATAGTCTGCCAGATACACAGATATGGAAATATGCACAGCCTCTTTCTATGTGTTTTGGCTTGTAAAATATGGGTTTGAAGCTCTTTGAGCTGAATCTACTTTCCTGAGTTATCTAAACTTTATCTAGGAACTGGAGAAATAGTCAAATGCCATAAAGCATTGTATAGCTATTTCTAAACAGGATTCTAATTATTTTTACTCAGGCAGTATCTTCAGTTTTACTGGTATTTAATGGACCTTGTCAAATACTTGAAAAAATATTCCTCAAATAAATTATTCAATAAATTAACATTATATTAATTTATTCAGTGAGCAGTATTCAACCAGCTACAGAATTGGTCAAATGCTCCTAAAAGCTATTCACTGAATAATGGTTTTGATGAAGAACAGTGGTACATTTTTTAGTAATACATTTGACAAAGACTGCCCAATCAATTCTATTTTTATTGCATTAGAGATTTCAAAGACTTCCAGCTGAGCAACCCCAGTAACTCAGGGTACACAAGACCCATGCAAAACCCATCTGAGTAGCTCTTGGCAATATGGTGAACTGGAGAATGGTGCATATTTTGCAGTAGTTTACATACCACCTGTATCTTCTAAAGAGTAAGGTACAGGACTGTTCATTCCACAGAAAAATAATCTGTTACTTTCAGCTATGTAGTGTAATACTCAGCTGATTTTTCTTCTCTGGTCTTTTTTTTTTTTTTTTTTTTTTTTTTTTGGCAACCTGGCTACATCCTCCAGGAGGTTCTGGAATCGTTCTCTGTCATTTACAGGACAACTCTTCTGCTATCTACCCAGCTGCTCCAAGAAGTCAGTGGACTTCATCATCAGAAGCTGCATCTATAGACACACATTCACAGGCCATGTCAACACTCACATTAAATTTGTCCAGACTAAGAAGAGCATCCTTGTAGGGCTAAATGCTCCAAAGGCCATAGTATGCATATTTTGAGGTGTTTACTTTCGGCTAGTTCTAGTCTGCTTCCATGCTTTGAATGTCTCATTTCATCTGATGTGCATTTAAGTGTGCTCCTAGGGAGTATCTTTCAGTTAAATTGACTCCAAGTAGACTTTCCAAGACTTCTACACAGTACAAACAAAAACACAATAATTCGAGTGCATTGAGACATTTGTTTTGGAAGTGCATTCCTCAGTTGAACAAAACACTAATATAGACACACTTCTAATTGCTCATGGAAACAGGCTAGCTGTGTGTTAGATCTTAGATAGTCACGCAACCCAATTAAAGTTTTATTATACTTTCTCATTAAAAAAGACAGAGAAAAGCAAATGCAGCTTACTGAATTCTACTTGTTAAATTTCTTTGAATAAGCTTGCATTGGTGAGGGGGTTGAGCAGAGGGGTGAAGTGAGATGTTTAGGGTTTGATAAATATATTTATTCCACAAGTTAATTAAATCTGGAATTACAAATGCATTAGTGTTTGTCAGAGTCCCAAAAGCATTGCATATACTGTTAACCATTAAAATGTATTAATATTAGCATCTCTTCTGAGCTGTGAAGCAGTATTATTAGGCTAAGATTCAATACTATTATAGGTGTATATATGTAATTTTAATCCAAGTTCTACAAATTTTGGTCTCAGTTTGTTAGCTGTGAGAAAATCCCAAATGATATGATGAGCAAAGACCTTTAAATCTACATCCCCTGTGTAGTATAACAGTTTTACTGTAAATATGTCCATGAGTTAAAGCTATTATAGGTCAAAAGCAGGCTTAGGAAGCCCTCAAGTTTCACCTAGTTATCTGTAGTACCTTTCCTCCAGATATAATTCTATATCTGGAGGCCAATTAATGTTATGCTACATACAATGAAGCACGTGTTTGTATTTCTTCTAGTGAATTCGAACTAAAGAATAATATTTCAGTATAATAACAGAACATAATTGAGATGTTGTAATTTAGTGATATAATAAAGTTATCAGCATCACCGCTACCTGCTACAGACACTTCACCAGTAACATACAGCTCTACACCCAGAATTTTAGGTGAGGAAAACTAAAACACTAGAACCCTAAAAACACTAAAACTCAGGCTTATTCCAGTATGCTTTACATGAGATCCCTGCCTTGCCTTCTATGATGACCTAACATTCCTCATCTTTATAACATAAATTTTCTTAATGTTAAGCCCATATTTCATGGGCATTTACACTTTGGTTTGGCATCCGTAACAGTATAATGTGATAGAAAGTAAAACAATAATAGTGGGGTGGCAAAGTCTTTGACTGTAGCAAATGAGGATACAGAAATGAAGGAAAGAAGCTGCTTATCTTCAGAAGACTTCAGGTAGGCAAAGATCTCTAATAAGATACCTGTGCCTCCACTGCCAACCCTTAAATGAGGTTTGGGGTCTGATCACTCAGCTGTGTTGCATACACTTGAGCTCCCCTGGGTTGCATACACCTGAGCTGCCCACTAGGTGTTCAGTCACTGGTTCTGGTCATGACTTAGCATTTCTGCTGCAGCATCATGCTTGCCAGTGTATTACTCTGCATATATGAGTCATTCTGCCCATATAACATCTGGATTTTGACATTTCAACTCCTGAGTGCTCTTCAGAGAAGTTCTTGGTATGGAATTCAAAAATAACCAAGTAAGAATAATGAAAATTACTGCTGTAATCAAAAGCCTCAGAGAAGATGGTGGATGAATTGAGTCAAACACCGCATGAGAAGTCAGAGGTTAGAAGCACATAGACGACAGCCCTGCACCCAGAAGGCTTTATTTCAGCTGACCAAATATAGTGAAAAAATAGTAAAATTGACAGCAGATGAGAAAACAATGTCATCCTGTCAGAGATTTGGTAAATTATTATTGAGATGTAGTGGAGTGACTGTTGTAAGAGCTGCAAGACGCCTGAAGCAGTGTGTACGCATAGCTGCCCGGGCTGGTACAGGAGTGCTGTGTACTGTCTCCTCCTTTATGAGAACAAGAAACTGAGTTGGCACTGGGTACGTTCAGCTGAAAATTAAGGAAAACCTTTTAAATGGTAAACCAAACTAAGTTAATGAGTGATGTACTAGTCATCAAATCAAGGGTGGCTACCTTTTGGAAAATACCTTGTAGATCAATGTAAAATTTTCGACATTGCAGATCGTGTCTGAGTAAAATGTAATACTTCGTGTTAGGCTGAGTCATCTACTAATTCATTCTAGCCTTAAAACATGTAAATCTCTGCTTCGTACCTAAAAAGCTATGCGCAGGGCATAGGTGCCCAGGAAACGGCTGAGCTGCTGGAGAGACAGCAGATCCCAGTGTCTCCACCACAGGGCATAGCTGGGCCGCACTGCCAAGATGGCAGCACCTCAGGGAAGCACGTTTAAGAAAGGGCAAAATGTCACACATGCAGGGGAGCCAGGGAATAAAGAGACAGAAACAACTGAGGGTGCACCAAGGGCAGAGAAATATGAGGAAGTGCTATGTGGTGGTGGGGCAGCTATCTGCGCTGCAGCCAGGGAGGGCCTGATACTGGAGCAGATTACCTCTTGAGTAGAACATTTCTATACTACCTGCTAACTTAAACAAGATGAAAATGACATCTCAATTTTGGATTCAAGGAGAAGTAATGTGGGTGGAGATCCCAACAGAAGATTGGTAATTCTGGAACTGACAAGATGAGGTGAGATTACAAATGAGAAGTTTTCTTGCCTGTATGATCTGGAGGCAATTACCCAAACTGGAGCCTGTAAATATGCATGGTATTGGTCTCTCCGCTATCTTTTTGGAAGAGGTATTATAATAATTTGCTATTGTGTTTTATCCAGGTAGAACAAAAACAGCAATGCTATGTGGGGAATGCAGATTAAAAAAACAACACAAAAAACAAACAAACAAAAAAACAGGTACACAGCTTAATTGGTAGAGCAGCAATCTGATGAGCCATCATTTAAAAAGGGAAAAACACATTCTGTTACTTAAGGTTAATTTTTATTGCTAAAATCTATACAGCTTCTCTGATAAGTGGCCACAAAAGTGGTTGTGACATAATGTGTTCTGCACTCTGTCCACCTCCTGGGCATTGCAAGCAGCTGAGAAAAACCTTGCCTGGGTATGCCTGGCAGCGTGTTAACCATACAAAGCTTTCCAGAGTCCTTAGGGAAATAGGTTTCTACATGTTCTAGGGGATGGCCTTCTGCTTTGCCTGGGGCTTCATGTCCTGGTTCGCTACCTATATAGGTGGTGAATCTGGGATTGAAAAGAGAACTCCTTTCAAGTGACAGTCTATATGTACCCATGGACACCAGACTTTTATCTGGCAGGACTAGACTGGGGATCTTAGCAGTAGTTCTGAAAGTGAGCAGTACTGAGGATGTGATATTAAAGTTTATAGACCTAAAATGTGACGTGTTATGTTCTGATAACAGCCATTCATTGTATAGTATGTGTGCAAGATGTCTACTGCAGTTAACAGGTGTTCAAAAATTGAGTTTTCTGGCCCCTGTGAAATGACAGCAATATATTAACCAATTAATATACACATATATATACACATATGTAGAAGCTGTAGCAAAAGACATTCATGGATGTTGGAAAAAGTGGAAAAAAACAGTAGGTGGAATTTCAGATGATGGAAATGGTTTTATATGTAACAAATTATTACTGTGGACACATGGCAGTTTTGTCTTTAGTAATGCATATCTATGACTTGCTTCTAGGAGATGTGCTCAGTCTCCAACTTTCATGAGCACTAAAATCCACCAAATTTTTAATATTATCTCTATCAGACCTCAGTGGTCTTTGAGGAAGAAAATTCTCTTTAGTACTATAGTTCTTAGAAAAAGGATAAAGGAGAAATGTTCAAACAGCTTTAAGTGTATATCTCAAGGGAGTCGAGCTTAAGCCATCATTTAATCTCTGCTATGCTGAGACTAGAGGTATGGGAAGGAATTCTCATGTAAAGCAAAACTGATGAATTTGGACTTTTTGTTCCTTTCCTGTGAGGACAGGATTATTCCATGCTTCCCATGCCATTGTGAAAAAATAACTCACGTATTTTTAGACAAAAAGGATGAAATCAAGGTTTTTGCAGATAGGAAATTTAGTTAAAATACAACTGCCCTATTCTAGTAATACTAAAATGAATGGTTTAAAAGGCAGTGTCTTGGGATTCAGAACTGCAAATGTAGTCTTCGTGATTCTTGTCTTTATTAAAATAGATTTCATTTTCCCTTCTCCTTCAGAATAGTCTAGTTTTTTGTCCGATACTTCCTTGGGTTTAAGTAGATGACTTTCTGTAATCGGGTTTACGTAGGTGACTCTGTAGCCAGGTTACCATTTTCTAAATGTGAGAGTCGTCACGAGAGATGGATACTCCTCTGTTGGCTTTCTAAAGCACTGCAGAATTGCTGCAGTGTGGTTACGCATGTGTTCTCCCATGCTGATATGTCTGTGCCAGTCAACGTATAATATACATGAATATGTATTATTACGAAAATGTATGACTGTATTTTGCTGTGGTAAAACACAGCCCCTGAATTGTCAAAGTTATTTCTTCTAAAATCTATCTTTGTGTGCTCTCTTCTGATTGCAGGAGAGCATTATTAAGGCACATGCTGTGAAATTTTAATTTTAAGAGTTTATTGGAAAACTCCTTATAAATGAAATAATCTTTGGCAGACTATTTCAGGGAATTTTACTTAAGCAAATCTCTTTTTCTTTTTCTTTTTCTTTTTCTTTTTTTTTTTTCTGTGAAAGCTTTTCAGGCTTTTCTAGTATATTCTTTTCTTTGATCTTCTTTTGTAATAACATGATAGTCTCACATTTCAGTAGGGAAACTGGAACTAAAGTATACATGAAAAAGTCCATAACAGCTCTCTTGCTGTTTATTTCAACAATCTTAATTAAAGAAAAACCTAATCCTACAACAGACTTGTGATTTGCCTTTTCTTTGAAGCACAATTAGTTTTCATTCATATTCCTTGATGTCAGTGAGGGAAAACTATTGGTGGACGCATCAGTGCTGATGGGGCTCAATTAATACACTTTTTTTTTTTTTTTTTTCCTGAAACGTATCTTACAATAAAACCCTGCACACAACACACGTGCACACACACATATGAAAGTAAGCTCTGCATTCACGCTGCCTGCAAAGCCATGTCTAAGTCTCTCTTGGCTGCTAGCCAAGGTCTCTAAAAACCCATTAAGGCTATTAGAGAAATTATTTCTCTTCCTTTGTGAGCTGGGTAAATTTCACAGTTATCATTGCAGGAGGAAATGAATTGGGAATATATCTGTCTGGGGATGGTTGGCCCTTTGGTGGGAATTAAGCCAACTCGATGTAAAACAGCAGCTGTGTCTCAATGCACGTACTTGCAGAAGAGAGTCAGTGGATGGCACTATAATATAACTATTGTGCCAAAAAAAATCTTGGAAAATTGTAAGTGCTCTCTGGCATTTGTGAGTAAATTCTTGTTTTCTTGCAATTACAGGCTTTATTGGAAATCAGCTTTTGCTTTAAAATTATATGTAAGCCAGTATTTCCCATGTGGTGTTCTTTCCAGATACAGGAGAACTAAGCAATTGATTCTCAAAACACCGCAACAGCAGCATGCACGGCATTGCATGGTGACCTTGTCGGACCACAGTAACAGTATAAAAACATACTGTACAAATTCAGGAGATTTGCAGAACTGGCTACATTTTGCCTGTATACTTTGTTGTGCTCTGTAGTTTTTGCTTTTGAAATGATCAGTTCTGGGGCATTCTCAATCAGGTGGAATCTGAAACAGCAGAATTTCCTTTGCCTGGTATGCTTTGGTAAGCACAAGTGAAGCAGATTGCCATGTGAAAGTTCACAAGAGAACCAAATTGTTTTTCATGTTTTTAAAACCTCACTTTTCACGTTATGAGCTGAGACTTTGAGTTTCTGCATCCCACATGTCAAATATGTGGTAGAACAAGTACAGTAACACAAGATAAACCTTTAACTTTGTACTGAAATGATTTTTGTTTATCAAATGAAACTAGCAAGCTATGTTTCCCAGCTTCTTGCCAGTATTTGTATTAGTGATTTAGGAAGGGAGACATGTTTCCTTCCCCATATGAAGTGCTCTGTTGGAGACTGTTTGTTTATTTATCTTTTTTTTTTTCCTCCTTTAAATTCTGGCCTACTTTCTTCATCTGTTTATCTTCCTAGCTGCTGATGACTAGCAATGGTCCATGCAAAACTTTTGCAAATTCACTTTTAGGTGCTGCAGGTAACAGAATTATGCAGAGTGGCTCAAGTTATGTCTTGTGCACCAACTAATCCTGCAAGATTTTTCAGACCTGAAGTATGTTAATTTCTTACAGGGACTTTCATGTTTCCCAGCTATCTTTCATAGATCCACCCACAACTGCTAAAGATTCAGAGGAGTAGGAGGATAACTGAGGAGGGAAGCCTCACAGTTTATGTTTAGAAATATAACTGCAAGTGACTCTTTTCAAAGAGTGCGTAAGTTTTTGTAAGCCATGTTATAAAACTTCCTATTTCATCTACGTCTGAGAGCATTATATTATCCCAGTACAATACGTCTCCTGTTCTCCGACAGGGTGGCTTTAATAGCTAAAGTATATGAAATGAAATGTGTGTAGCAGTAAAAGAAAAAAAAAAAGTAGTCATCAGTATGGCTTCTGCAATTACTGAGGTTGTCCTTGGTACAAATTTTGCCCAGAATATCTTGTCATTTTTCTCTGCTTGTTCTGCCTTTATTTTTTTTTCCCCACATCAATCCAAAATCATTTTCTTTACAATTCATGTATCCTTCCACAAAGAGTATTGGATAATTACACATATTTTCCTCTTTCTGGTTCTCTGACTGGTAACAGCGCAGGCTGTTTTCTTCAACTTGTGCTCAGGGACATGATTTAGCAGAGGGTAGTTAGAGTTAGGGCACTATGGTTAGGCTGCGGTTGGACTTGATGATCCTTGAGGTCCCTTCCAACCTGAGTAATTCTATCATTCTATGATTCTACACTTTTGAAGAGGGTAGTAAATCACTGGTAATTTCCAAAGAAGTCACCATGCCTGAATGGGATATATCCAAGAGTTTTGAAGAAGTTTTAAGTGTAAATGGTCTGAATTGCTAACAAACCAACAAATATCTTGCTTAAAAAACAGCTAACTGGAAGCAATGCAGACTATTTTTTAAAAAAGCTCTGGAGGAGCTCTGTGTGGCGACTTGCTGATAAACCTTCCCAAGTACTTGGAAAACTGGCTTCAATAACATTAAAATACAAAAAGGAGTTGGAAGATAATGTACAGTTAATCATAAAGTTCTGCAGAGCACATTTCGGCTGGCTAATGTCCTAAAATCTTTGAACGTGTCAGCAAATGGATAGAGGAGATGCTAAGTATGTCTTTCAAAAGGCTTCTGACAGGGTCGTAGGTGAGAGACTACTCAGCATTGCTAGCTCTTGAGTTTTTTTTTAAGCCCCATATCACCTGATTCTGTTTCTTTTAAATTCTTCATTATGGAAGTCAAGAGATGAAATGAGAAGTTTTT
>PPHD01006143.1:2309-25068 GCA_002909625.1 Bambusicola thoracicus
GATCTGTAAAAAAAAAAAAAAAAAAAAAAAAAAAAAACCAAGAGAATAAGGATATCTGCATTCACATTTATCGTCTGAAATTGCCCAATTCTATCTGGAGAGCAAGCTTCTGCATACGTCTACCAATTTCTATCATACAGAAAGATTGTCAGCATTTGACAGAAGCCAAATGAAAAGTTAACAAATAACGTACTTTTGGGTTCAAGAAGCTTCCATGGAGGAAGCTTCACACTATGGTTTCTACCATACCCAATGTATTATACTATGCAACGCATAACTTGAAAACAAAATAAACAAAGAAACCCTACAGATTCCAATCTGATGGTGTTTCAGGACAGGTTACTGAAACAAGGGGGAACGAACAGATGTAAAGCTAGAGTAATTCTTCTGGTAACGGAAGATCTGAATGAGTATCTTGTCTGCATACATAAAACAAGAAGAAGAAATTAGAGAGACTGGAAAATAGAGGGAAGTAAAGTGACATTAAAAAAAGAAAGAAAAATGCACTATAGCAGGTAGTTAAATTAAAAAAAAAAAAAAAAAAAAAAAGAACAACAACAACAAAAAACCCCTGAGAAATGAAACTAGAAGCAAAATCCTCATCAAGCCAAGAAAACCTTGGTGGGAAAATAAGACCTATGAAAATCAAGAGGGATTATGTGCAACTTACAGATTGAACTAAGTCACCTGGCATGCATCTCGAATGCTGTATTCATTTAATTTGCAGCGATCTTCGGGTCACTGTGGCAACACACATTCAATCCTTATGGGCGAGCTGTACTCTAAGTGTTCCTAGCATACACAACATGCTCTGGTTAAGAGTTTGAAGGCGTATATCAGTCTGCTGTCTGATAATGAATGAAGCTTAATTCACATGCTTACTCAGAAGGAGCCCTAGAAAAGCATTGTCTTTCTGACATTTCCATAAATGTTCTTTGAATCCCCCACGCTTTTCGAAAGTATTGGAGTCTAAGAGTTACACAGAAAGCAAGAATCAAAGTCGGAGCAATGCTCTCAATCAAACCACTGCAAGATACAGGAGAACAAATCAGCAGCAGCCTGGTCTTGGTTACAGAGGGAAGTTGCTTCACGTACTTTTCATATGCTACTGTACATGTAGCAACCATGCCCCCTAAAGTCAAGAAAATGATTACCAAGTCCCTGATTTCTCCGCATGGTCTGATCCTAAACCAGAAGAAATCCTAAGATTTGATTTCTGCCAGTTAAACTGTCTGTGGATCACCCTTGTTTCCATGGTAAAAGCAATCTAGCTCCCAAGGGCTGGTCGTGTTTGTTTACAGTGATAAGATCCCAGTAGGGATTACTGTGTGAGCATCTGGTGGGGTCAACCACATGACTAGAATGTATGTAAGAAAGCATTATATTGATTCCTGTGCTCCTGGTATGCACTTTTGAGGAAGTATGCCTTCTTCTAGACTTCAAATGCCACTATAATACACCATGTCTTTTAACAAACAACAACACCATGTTATATTATTTGTAGTATGGTGCGATTAGGAAAGTTAATTACAGAGATAATGTTCAGATTGTTGAATCATATGAGCATTCATTCCATTGGCTACCACCGGAAATTTAGGGTGCGGTTTCCTGGTCACTTTATGCTGATCTAAGGCTACAGTGAGAGGAGCCAGCCATGCCATTCCCCACCCACCTACTTTCACAGCTTTCCCTGAAGCTATCAGCAGCGTGGCAGGACGGTACCACAGTGATTTACCATGTAACCCACACACACACACACACAAGTGCTGCACCACTACACAGGTACAGAAATGAGCTGATGAGGATGGTGCTGCACTTATAACTGTCCTGTTAAAACAGCTTTAGTTAAATGGGAAACAGCAACAGCATGGGAGAGTGCTATCAACAGGAACAGTCACAACGCTTTTTCCTTTTCATCTATCCACTTGCAGCAGCGTCAAAAATGCTGCTTTTCACTGCAGTGTAAAACTTGCATCCACAGATTTGATAAGATTAACTCTGTTTTCATATACTGAAATGGAAAAAAGTCTCAAAGACAAAGCTTATGCAGTACAAAATGAAATTTAAGATACTCGTGAACAATGGCCAACATCGGAAAAACTGAAAGCAAAAGTGACATTCCATGAAACAGTGTTCCCTAGGAGAGCTACAGGCTTACTTTCATTATAGAGCTAACTCCCACTCTCACATTCTAATAAAACATTGGGTTTAATAAGCAAGTCAGTCTACATGCACTTGTCCTTGCCACTTAGTACTTCCAGAGGCAAATCAGCAAACATGGCATTTCTGCAGCAGGAGAATTCATAAACAGCCCCTGGTAGGAGCCTGCAATACTCAACTGATGATCTCCCCCCCAGGGCACCAAAACAGACCAGTTTTCTTGGCTGTAGATGAAATAATGTAAATAATATTTTGACAACTGGTAAAGGAATTGTGAGTGATTTAAAATCTGCTATTTTCATGTTTCTAATGTCAGACAGTCATACTTTCAATTATATTAGATGTTGTTAGTAAGCAAGTTTGTTCAGTGAACAGCATTCTCATGTGGAGGGATGTTTTCACCCAATATATGCTTAGTACAAACATCTTTCCTAAACATATAATCCAAACTGCATTAGAAACAGATATCAACAGAGGAGGTATATTAGAACTATAAATCCTACACTTTCCTACCATAAGAAAAATACATACTGTAAACCCTGTAAATGTTTGTGAAATCTAGGGTTAATTACATATATGTGTCTCTTTAGAAGCTTGAACATAGAATCATCAAATTACTCAGATTGGAAAAGACTTTAGAGACCATCAAGTCCACATCTGACATCACCTTCCAGAATTTAGAAGCCTTGTTAAACGTGGAGGTTTGATCTGATAATGGAGTGGATGAACTTAACTAGCAAATAGATATTCAGTTTCTGTATTTATTGTTACTCCTGACTTTTTCCTCTTACTAAAACACAAGAAAGTCAGTATCTTCACTTAAAGAATATACGTGTACACACAAAGCCAGCCATCAACAGTCAATTGAAAATTATAGCTTATATTGTTGCTAATGGTTTTCAACTTAATCACTTTAACTTGGATCACATTTACCTCCAAACGCAATAATATTAAAAGGAGAGCCAATTGCTTTGCCGTACAAAGGGAGATTTCTCATATAATCACAGAACAACCTGTGCCGGAAGGGACACAGAAAGACCATCGAGTCTACTCTCTGACTCCCTGCAGGACCACCTAAAACCCAAACCCTGTGTGTGAGAGCAGTGCCCAAATGCTCCCCGAGCTCCAGCAGCTCAGGGCCGTGCCCGCTGCCCTGGGGAGCTGCGCCATGCCCACTGCCCCCTGCAGCACAGCCGTTCCCTGACCCCCCATACCTCCCCTGACACAGCTCCGTGCCATTCTCTCAGGCCCTGTCTCTGTCACAGAGCAGAGCTCACACTGCCCTCTGCTCCCTGTGGGAGCTGCAGCTGCTATGAGGCCTCCCCACAGCTCCTCTGCTCTGGGCTGAACAAACCCAGGGGCCACAGCCTCTCCTCACACCTCTTGTCTTCCAGACCCTTCTCCATCTTCATCTTCAGACATTCTGATAATCTGATGTCCTTCTCATACCAGCACCCAGCCAGCAAGCAGGTGACGCCACTCACCACAGAGCAGAGGGGATAACCCCACCCTCCACGTGCCCACTGGCAGTGCTGAGCCCGATGCACCTCAGGGCACAGCTGGCCCTTCGGGCTGCAGGGTATGGTGCTGACTCACATTCAGCTTGCTGCTGGAGAGAAGCTTCCTGATCCAAACAAAAACGTTTCCTCTTTGTTTAACTTCATGTATTCTTATCCCCACTAGGATTAAGTTTTGTATTCAAAGTAGCCCTCGCATCCAGCAGGACACAACTGTAAGTAACGTAAGTAATATCCACTGGTTCCAATGAAGTACAATTTTATTCGATCACTCCTCTTATTCCGGAAAGTATTTAACAACTAAAATACAAGACAGATTATAAGAAGTTTTTACTATAAATTAATCATTGTAGGGCAGTTTTAACTCCAGTGTCTCATCAGCTTGTGTTTTAACTGCCTGACAGTTCGGACATCCTGCAATCAAATTCAACTCTCAGAAAGCCCTCAGCACCTTCCAACAAAAAGCCAGTCCCCTCGAGCACCCCGCAGACCAGGCCTTCCTGCAGTGCCAAGGCTGCATCTAACAAACCACAGTGTGAACCCGAGGTTTTCATCAAAACCTGCAGCACTCCCGAAACACCTGAGAAGCTCTCCAGAGGAAAATTTCTTTCCAAATGCTCCACTGATCCACCTGTAATGCATCCCCAATCTTTGCCTTATTCTCACTCTCAGTGCAGTGCCAGATCTCTTAGTCTCCCTTCGAAGTTTCCCCAGAAAACTAGCTTTGAAGGAAAGGTGAAAAAATGCCAATCGCACCAAACATACACCGCGTTTTCTTCAAATATTTTCCCCAAAGGTCCTTCCTTACACCATTTTCCTCTTGATTAATCAGCACTTACTCAAGAGCGTTCCCCTCAACCTGCCTCCCTACCACAGCTTCCATCCCAACCATGTTGAAAGACACCCGAGACGGCTGGGCTGCTCTGCCGCCAGCCTTGAGATAGAGAGGAAAGAAGGAATCTCTGCTTCAGAGTACGCGGCTCCCAGGAGCAGCTCGGCTGCTCCAGGTCAGTGTGAACTTCGCGTTGGTTAGACGTGCATCTCGCACAAAGGCAGACCTACCGCCCTGAGCGATCGCTCTCACGCACAAGGGAAAAGGGAAAAACAGCCCCCTTTTACCTCACAGAACTTACGTAAAGCACAGTTTCCCGGGACAGCCAAATTTCTCAGCACGCCGAGAAAAGCATCAGGTAAAGGAAAAAAATAAATAAAAAATAAAAAATAAAACCCGAAAAAAAACATCCGCAACCGCGTTCGTACCTAAGCAACGAGCAAAGCTGACAGCACGCATCACCGCTCCACTTTATTACCCAGTTCCGAAACTCCAGCAGGACCCGTGGCAAAGCCGGGGCGCCCGGCACGCCCGCAGCGGAGCGGAGCGGAGCGCCGCACTGCCCGGCCCCGCGCACGGCACTGCCCGCTCGCGGCACGCACCCACCAGGAAAAGGGAAGGGAAATAAAGCAGCGCCTCGGTGCCGGAGGGAAGTCGGGCACCGGCATCGCGACGCGACACTACCGCCGAGCCGGCTAGGGAGAGGCAGAAAGGAAAAAGAGACGAACCCGAGGAGCAGAAGGCGATCAGCGCAGCGCACCGTCAGCCGACTCCCTCCTGCAGACCACCTGGCGGGGCGGCGGGCGGCAATATCCCCTCACCGGGCCCGGCCCCTCCGAGCGCCGCCCCTCCGCCCGGCACCCACCTTTCGCCTCTCCCGGGCGGGGGCCGTCCTCCGGGCCCCTCTCCCCTCCCCCGAAGTGGGAGGAGGGAGGCGAGGCGAGGTGAGGCCGCTCCCAGCCCCGCCCCGCCCCGCCCCAGGTGAAGCCCCCGAGGACCGGCAGCCCCCGGGATCAAGTGCCGCGGCACCTCGCTGCCGCTCTGCCGCAGCGCCCGCTCCGCCGGCGGGGACTCACCCGTCTATTGCGCAATCGGGGGGCGCGGCGCCGGGGGGGCGCGGGGTCGGCGGAGAGCCGCCGCCGGGGGGGGGGGGGGGGCGTGGAGAGGGGCGTGGTCCCCGCTGCCTTCCCGCCCCTCCGGTCCCGCCGCCGTTGCGCAGGCGCAATGAGGGAGCCTCAGCCCATCCTCCCTGCGCATGCCCAGAGGGGGCGTTATAGCGGGTATGGTCTTCGGCTCTTGGGTACGGCTGGCCGTGGGGTGATGCAGAGATCGGGCGGCCCGCTTTAGGGCCTTCAGAAGGAAGAGGGGAAACCCTCGGCCGTGCTGACGTTCCCTTAGCTGGTGGTGTTTCGCCGCCCTGTTCCCAGTTCTGAGCGCTGAGGAAATACGCAGCTCCAGCCAGAAGGGTCCCAGTCACAAGGCGGTTCCTGGCGCAGCCCGAGCCCTGTGACTCCCACAGGCGGCAGCGGGGCGTGGAGGCCCGCTGTGCTCCTGTGCAGCTGTTTGTCCAGTGTGTCCCCGCAGAAGTGTGTGTGGTGTGGAGGCTGCTCTCGACTCTCCTGGTGTGGGTGACAGCGGAGACAGCTTCAGTGCAAACCTTGTGTGATGTCAGGGTCTACCTGGCAGACTGGGTGCTCTTGCAGTGTGAATCCTTTGACACAAAGTGGGGAAAAAGCATTCATTGTTTCACATTCAGTGCCTCACGCAGTCAGCGTGCATGACAGCATCGGTTATGCGAAGAGATGGGACTTGCTAAATGTTTGCATCTCCTGGAGTTCGTGCAGTGCAAGAGGCAGTCTGTCACTGAGGCTTTTGGTCTGCAGCCCTTTCTCTCATTAAGTGATGACAGAGCACTGGTGGAGTGAGCTGTGAGCTCTTCCTGAGAAGTGATACCTGTGTGCTATCACCTGCACCCGTTGCAGGAGGAGGAGCTGGTAGGTAGCACGTTCACCCAGAATCTGACCTGGTTCCTGCCCACAGCGAAGAGTGCTTGGGAGAGTGGGTGCTTTGGAGCTGGTGGAACGTGTTTACCAAAGTTTTGGTCTGTGTTTGATCAACAGCTGTAGGCTGAGTCTTGTCAGTCTTGGCCATGGAGTGTGTCCAGAGAAGGGCAGCAAAGCTGTGAAGAGTCTGGAGCACAAGTCCTGTGGGGAGTGAGGGTTGGTTATTAGGAAAAATTTCTTCTCAGAAAGAGTGGTGGGTTATTGGGAAAGGCTCCCCAGGGAGGTGGTGGAGTCACTGTCCCTAGAGGTGTTTGAGAAATGCGTGTATGTGGCACTTACAGACGTGCTTAGTGGGAGTGGTGGGGGTGAGTTGATGGTTGGACTTGATAATAGAGGTCTTTTCCAACCTTAATGATTCTATGATTCTAAAAATAGGATGATTTTATTTTATTCATTTGAAAGCTGTGAAACCTACAGTGGCAAGACCCATCGTCCCTTTTCTGCTTTTTGTACCCCTAAGCATGGTGGTGCATTATAAGCAGAACTTCTCGTGTGGCCAGCCTGAACACTGTTAAAGAATGAACTGACCTTTGAAACAAAAAATACTTTTTTTTTTAAAGCTAGATTTGTCCCCTAATGCAAGGCAAAAAGTGCATCTCTGATTTTCTACCTTAAGATGCAGGATGGACTGATAGGGCAGGAAACAAGTGTAAGTCACTTGTAGAGAGGGGCAAATTTGACATGAACATCCCAGATTTTCCTGGTTTGAAAGTACAGCTTCATAAGTAATTTAAACTCATCTGAATTCATTAACCTGGGAAAAGTTGCAATATCAGGTGGAAATTAAAAGAGAGTTTTATACACTTTCCATCTTAGACTAGGTTTTCTTTAACTGCCTTCTAGTGAAAGGAAAACAGTGTTCGATGCCAAAAGCACTGAAATGACAAACCACTGATATAAACTACAATCTCAAACCACCATGGTTTCCACAGTTTCGATCTTCTGTGAACAAAATGTTCAATACTATTGCTACTTCAGAAAGCTGAATGTACTAGGTCAGGCAGCAAACATCATATAATCTTCAGCTATTTTTTTTAAATTGCTCTAAGTATGGGTGGGTAGGATTACTGTAGCTTTTTTTTCAGTTCAAATGAGAAATTAGAGATTGTTATCACCTGTGGAAGAAATGAGGATATGATTGCATTGTTTGTTTTAGTTGGTCAATTTTCAAAAGTAATTCTAAATATCATAGAAATGTTTAAAAACTTGCTTTTCAATTTCCCTATGAAATACAGGAGCAAGACAAATCACGGCCATCAAAAAAAAAAAAGAGAGAAAAAAACAACCTATCCAGCATAATGACTGTTAAAGTAAGATGAGAAGTACTTTGATGAACATGCATTTGAAGAAATGAATATTAGTCCTAACAAAATCTGTAATATCTGAATCATTTGGGATGATAAAAGAGCACAGAGATAGATTCTAGTATATATAGTGTTTGTCTATACACATCTATACACGCTGAAGTGTGTTCAGTATATCAAAGTGTATTAGTATATACACATTAGAATATGCTTACATTTTACAATACACACTGTATTGTAATCAGCAATTGTTTATACGTACGTATTCCAGTGTTACCTGATCAATCTTGAAAGATCTCCTCTCTGTAAGTCAGGCTGTGAAAAATGCCCCACTGTTTAATTCTTTGGCACATGTTACAAGTGAAATACACGATGTAATTTGAAAATATTATGAGTGTTCTCTTGTAATTGATCTCTACACCATAAAAAAGAAATGAATGTGTTTCACCAGTAATTATCTAGACCGTGCTGCCATTGAGGAATGCTTTTTAATTCATTTCCAGCTGCTGTTCACAATGTCAATAGAAATTTTAATAGTTTGCTGTGATAGAAAAAGAAAATAAACCCTTTGTGATAAGACATGTGGGCTGGTTGTAACACATGCAGGGAACAAAAGAAAGAAAAAAATTAAACGTTCTCATCATGGAAAGGAAGAAGCACAGGGGAGAGGGAGAGAGGCGTAAAAAGGATGTGAAAGAAAACACTTCTAGGAAGTAAAATTAGGTACTGAGAGATGTTTCTACCCTCTCTT
Organism: Bambusicola thoracicus; assembly: GCA_002909625.1. NCBI lineage: Eukaryota > Metazoa > Chordata > Aves > Galliformes > Phasianidae > Bambusicola > Bambusicola thoracicus. The sequence goes on from PPHD01006143.1 coordinate 10,937, forward strand.
GACTGCTTTTAATGGTATATTTTCTTGGGGTTTTCTTTCTATTAGTTCAGCAGTTTTACTCATCCTTTCTTTTCTGCTCGCTTCCTTGGCCGGTTATGTCTGTTCCTTTCCTGTTCCTGTAAATTGCACTCTTCCTGATAAATGTCAGATTCATATTTATTGTAACTTCAGGGAAGCTGGTGGAATTATACTGTCTACAAATAAGGAACAAGTGATGATGTCGAATGGACATTCTGTTTTTCAGCTAACTCTTTTATAAAGACATACAGGCTGAATGACAGTTTTGTTTTCTTTAAAGGAGTATATGATGTAATTTAAATAGAACTTCTAGCAATGGCAGCAGTCTGTGTGCATACATCCAATTATAGGATCAAGGCCTGGGTGTACAGTAGCTATTCTAATCAGTATATGAATATGATTAGATAGACAAAATCAGTTAACGTAATGTCAATAAACTATGTCTACCTATTTTCAGCAGCACAGTGTTTTATGGAAAATAATTGTCTTTTAAGTTATTTATATCAGATTAAAGCAAACAAACAAACTAGTACCTTGCATATTTATCTTACTCATATCTTATTAATAAGGCCAGTAGGATTATCAATAATACTTGTTTACAACATTCCTAATAAACAGAATTTTCATTTTCTTTAACTATACATTTTTGAACTAATTTCATGAAACTCTCTTTGATTTAAGCCCACCTATTTTAAAAGATTTCTTTTATGATATTGAACACTTAAGACATTTTCTCTAAACTGACTCAGTACCAAAATGAGACGTAAAACTCTTGGTTCCAAATCTCTTTCCTCACTGTGTCTCACCTGACATGACTACTTACATTTCCGTGTTTTAATTTATGCATCTGTAAGTCAGAAATTGTATTTATTTTGTAATGGAGAAATGAATGACCATCTCAGAAAGAATATGCATAACTTTATCAGTGATGAGCAATTTAGCACCACCTTTACCCTTTTCTTGCCACACTAACTAGTAAAAAGTGTGAGTTTTGTCTCTTTTCTAACACTCTTAAGTCATTTTAAGCAATACGTACAGTTACAGTCAAATGTCAGCTTTCATAGTTACCTTCTAAACTGTACCATCATCATCACAGTAAATTAGTAGTTTACACATCTTTGCTACGTTTCTTATTTTTGCCAACCAGGTGTGTCAAGTGCGTGCTGTATCAATTCTAACTCATATGAACAAACTCGTTGCTATATGGTTTTAAGAATTTTTTTTTCTTACATTTATTTATTTTTGGCAGCTAACCTCTAACCTGTATTTAATGCAACTAGAAAATATCCCATTCACTATTTTGTTTAGATTCCATTTACCTAAAATGATTTGTTACATCATTGTCTTTCATGAAATTCTCATACAAAACCTTTTCAGTTCTCTGTATAATGTTCTATGTACTCGTGCTGTTTTTGCAAATTCAGTACAACTTCTATTGGGATTTTCTTTGTTTAACTTGTTAGGGGAAAATAAATAAATGGTTTTATTACCCATGACCAGGGCACATAGTTTGCTTTTAACTGGCAATGTGTGAACTTTACCAACAGCCGTGGCTCAAGAAGTAATAGTTCCAGTTGAGCCTGACAACTCGTTGCAGCTTAGTGGGTCCTCTGCTGTTTTAACGCAACTACTTATTAAGGTCATTTCTCAAACTCAGTTTAAAAAAGTAACTTCCTTCTCCACTTTCTGTTGGGGTCAGTCCTGTTGGCCGAAGTGAGGATAATAATTTCTAAAAATGCAGACAGCAGACATAGAGTAGCCATGAACTTAAACCCACCAATCTTGACATCACTTTCCATGGCCGTATGGCTGTTTGCTCCTGGTTGTGTATGCTGTCCCTGCAGTACACTGCATTACAAGCTGCATCTCTGAGTTTGGCTGGATTCTGGGGAGATACTGAGCAAGGCACTTCATCCAGGTGAGCTAACTCTGTTGAACAGACCAAAGTAGCAATGAGATGTTGTGGTTTACATTCCTGTCCTTTACACGGGTGACTGATGCAGTACAGAAACTGGGTGCAGAATCTTAGTGGGCTCTTACTGACTGGACAAAAAGGAGAAATGTTTTGTTTTCTTTTTTCCAGGCTATTAAAAGCTGTGTTTATCAGAATGCCATATTTAAGTCAGGCTGGAATCCCTTTGTGTGGCCACAGTTTAAGAGGATTTTTACTTTATTTTTTCCTGAGAGGTGAACTTGACTAATTTCTGTTCAGCTAGTAAGTGTAAAGAATAAATGTGTTAAACTACAGGTTCTATTGCAATAGTCACATATTAGGTTTCTACTGAGGAGTTCAGTTAAAACTGCTTCACTAGAAAGTCTGAAATATACTCATGTGGAAAATGATTTTCCAGTTAGAATTTGATTGCCACTCAGTGTTTTGGTTCATATCCTGTTTTTGATGCAGAACCATTCTTAGACAGTAGTGAACCTAAATAGCATTTGTTGACAAGTGGCAAAATAGTATTTGTGTATCTCATGGAATTGCTAAGAGACCAAAGCAACTAAATAAGCAACTAAATCATGCGTGATCAAAACAACGTGGCTAACTTGTGAGCTGTAAGTGCAGTGCACTGCAGTTACCGAGTCCTGAACTGCTGGAATGCTTTAGCAAGATCTGAGTCATGGAAGACAAAAGATCATGTGAAGACAGTAAGAGGTGAGTTCTACAGATCTGAGTGTTGAATGCACTAGGACATGGTACATGATATATAGCAGTAGCAGAAAAAAATACCATTTGTGTTTGTTGTTACCAAAGGTTAATCTATAAAGCAAGATCTAGCAAGCTTGGATATATAAAATTATGTTAGAAAATTAGCATGTTAGTAGAACCGCCAGGAGTGGTGAAATTCCACCTCCCAGAGCAATACATAAATTCTGTTATTAGAGTAAGCACTGGGTATTGGACAGTTCATGGGAAACCCTTGGGATGCCACCCCAAATCCAGTTTTAAGCTCAGAGGGAGTCATTTTAATCACGTGGGTCAGGAGACAAGTGGCAGGCTCAGACTAAGGGACTTACTGTTTCACCTCTGTAGATAACTGGTTTTCCTTGCTGATAAAACTAAACAGAATCTGCTGCACTTGCCTGTTCTGAGATAATCCTCGTCTTACAAGAAAAATAAAATTGTCTAAGATCCATCCAGTGAGTGTGGCAGCAGAGATCTCATTCTTAGTCATTCTTGCTGCCCTTCTCTCAGGAATCAACAAGCATGAATCTTGGGTGTGTATGTAATGAGTCATTGCAAATCTTTGCTGTTCTGTAGGTGCATGTAAGATTGTGGCCTGTTCTCAATCTAATTTATAATACATGCCTCAAAATGGTCAGCGAATATTATCCAGTGTTTCTCATTACATTTTTATTGTGCTTTTTGGGCAAAATAATCTTTTTTCTTCCTTGTGTGTATGTGAGTTTCCTTTATTAAAAAAAATCTCTCTCTCTCTCTCTCCAAACCCTTTGAATAACACCACAATTCTGTTTCATATAGTCTGTTTTATTTCTTCAAACAGATGGATTTTGACATCATTATTTACTTTGCATTTAACAGCACTTACAGCCACAACGTAACATACAAGAATATCTTGATGCTTTAATAATTCTGGTAATACTAATTAAACTCTAAATATTGAAAACTATTTGGCCTAGGGTTTCTTAGTTGATTTGATTGCTGACTGAAGAGAAACATGTATTTGTTGTTGTTGTTTTCTGTATGTTTTTGTGGTTTTTTTTAATTATCATTATGCTGTCTTACCAGTTTTAGCTGTCCACTTTTCAGGACAGGGAATAACTTATCATACTTACATCTTGACATTCTGTGACAAAGAGTTCTGATGCGGGACCTATTCAGATTGGTCAAGGTACAAATAAACTGTATGAAGATTTGCTACTCAGTGTGCAAAGTGCTGCCCTCTCTCTTTTGTGTACTGTTTTCCACAAAGTCATGACATCTAAGTTCTCTCTTGTGTCAAGCTTTTTTATATCTGAGGCTGCTGCTGTGCTAAATAGTGGAGAAACGATCACATCTTTTCCAGAAAAAAAAGTCTCTGTACTTCTATGTAGCGAGAGCTCTGTTAAAGTATAATAGATTTTTACCTCTTTGAGTTGCCTTTCTGTTATAGCTTGACATAACAGGTGAAGTAGATTCATTACCACCTCCAGTTGCCTTTCTATTCCACTTGACAAAATAGTACCCTCTAGTGGATAGCTTATATATTTATTTATAATGCATTTGAAAGTACTGAGGAAGCAAGATGGTCCGAGATGGTCAGCTACCTGATAGTTATTGTATTGGAATATCATTACTACAGAACAACTTTTTTCTCCACAAAAAAATTTCCTCAACTTTCTATGTAGGTTTACAGTATTCTGTTCCATCAGTGGACCAAACTGTTGATGAGTAATTATCTAGTAAATTGAAACACATCTTTACTGTAAAGCTCTAGCATGCTTACATTTCATTTTTCTTACTATGTGATTTTTTGTGTCTGTGTTGTCCCCTTACAGTCTTTGATGGATCTTGTGTACCATCATGCTTGTGACTCATTTCCTTTACATATGTTTTTTGTTAGTTGATTGTCTTCCTAGATGCTGCAGTGTGATTTTGGAGTTCACTCCCAAACTGTGTTTTACAAACTATAATTTCCAGATCTGTGGAATTTCTTTTATAGCAGATGCAGAACCATTATCTCACCTGAACTTTGTAAGTAACCAAATGTACCAATATACACATTCATTAGTGGGCGAGAAGTCTTAGCCATGGGAACATCTGCTAGATGTTAGATTTCTGGGCATCTGGAATAACAAACATCTGTAACTGCACAATGTTGCTTTTCATGTGCGGTATTTATCTATTACTTGGCTACACTTCTGCAGACATTTGGAATTATTTGGAACCAAATGCTGTTTTGGTGATTGTTGCAGAGTTCACACTGACATTTACTTGTGTATGGTGATGTATGGCCGCAGTTTCCAGTGGGTGTACAGTTTCTGAGAGTGCACTCACAAAGACGTTTTTTCCGCTTGCACTTGTGTGGGTCTAAAAAGACTTCAGATTCTAGCCTTAGCCAACTACCCAAAAACTGGTTCAACTGCTGCATAATGCAACTTCTAAGTATTTGTGTCTTTCATTGAATTGTGCTCCAAACGTCTGTGTAATACTCAGGAACAGAGACCACAGCTGGTAATTTTGTGCCCAGTCTTTTGCTTCTTCCATTGGAAGAGCATTTAATTGCTGCCGGTAAGAGTTGCTGCTGGTAACTGCTAGAATTAAACCTAGAGCTTAGGTCCTAGGCTTTCTCCTGTACACTAAGCTGAACAGACTTTAGAATTTTCAGTTAATTTCTGTATTTTGATTTCTTTTAGTAGCTGTCAAATTAACAGTAAAATTGCAAAAGAAGTATGAGAGATGAAGTGCTTTTGCTTTCTGGGCGCAACTAGAAAATAGTACAAAAGAGGTACTTCCTTTCTTAAAGGAAATAGCTTCTGTCAGCTCCATTGAAGTCCAGTCATAAAAAGCCTTGACCTAACAAAGCTAAAAAGAAGTTGACAGTCTGGCAGGGGATAAACTGTGCAACACAGACTTGGCACTTGTTTTAGAAAGGTGCCTTTCCACTTCCCTTGTTCTTCCTTTATCATTCGGTTATCTCCCCACAAGTTGTGAGGAACGACATATCAACTCTGATTGTGTTTCTCATGGACAGTGGTGGAAATTAAAGCCATAGAAACACAGAATCATTTAGTTTGGAGAAGACCTTCAAGATCGCCAAGTCTAACCATCAATCTGGCCTACAAAGTGTCATCACTAAACCAAGTCCCTTAGCATCATGTCCACAAATCACTGGTAATAGAAGACTGCCACTTCCCGTTCCAGTGTTTGACACTGTCTCTTTGAAGAAATTCTTCCTGATATCCAGCCTAAATCTGTTCTGATGCAACTTAAGTCTGTTTCTTCACATCCTACTGCTTGTCAGCTGAGAGGAGACTGACACACTGGTTGTTGCAAGCTTTTTTCAGTTAGTTGTAGAGAGCAATGAGATCTCCCGTCAGCCACCTCTTCTCCAGACCAAACAACTCCAGTTCCCTCAGCCTCTCCTCATATATGTTGCTTTCTAGTCCCTTCACCAGTTTTGTTGCTCTTCCCTGCACCCAACTAAGCAACCAAATGTCTTTCTTGTAGTGAGTGGCCCAAAAGCGAATACAGTACTTCAGGTGCAGCCTCACCAGTACAAAGGGACAATCACCTCACTGGTCCTACTGATTGTACTATTTCTGATACAAGCCAGGAGCCATTGGTTTTCTCAGCCACCTAGGCACACTGCTGGCACATGTTCACCTGAGTGTCAATTAACACTTCTAGGCCTTTTTTGCCTGGGCAGCTTTTCTGCTGTTCTTTCCTGAGCCTGTAATGCTGCATGGAGTTGTAGTGACCCAACTGCAGGATCCAGAACTGAGCCCTGTTGGGTATCATATGGCTGGACTTAACCCATTAATCCAGACAGCCCAGATCCCACTTCAGAGCCTTTCTACTCTTAAGCAGATCAATACTGCTGCCCAACTCGGTGTTACCTATAAACTTACTGAGAGTGCACTCAATCCTCTTGTTCAGATCACTGCTTGGTTGACTCAGTCTTATTATACTAGAGATGCAAAATCTTACAACTCTTAAGACAGGCTAGTGAAAGGATTAGCCACTACCCTTTCAGACTTTCACTTCTGCTTTTTTCAGAAGACAGTATGAAGATTGAGAAACTTAGTTCAAGCAGTTGCAGTAATGTCTCCACATATTTATTTTAGTATTTCTTGGTGCTTTTTCTTCCTTAAAGCTCAGAGTAGGAAAATCTTGTGAGCAGATAGCTTCCATTATTTTTAAATACACATATAATTTGACCATGGCCTGAAATCTTAACATTACAAGCATGACCTGTAGCGCACTTCATTATGTTTTTGCTTTCTGAAGGAAGTATGTAGTGTAGAGCAGTGGCTTACTTTGTTCTGCTGTAGATATAAACTAAATTTATATAATGCACTGGGTGACAGTCATTTTAGTCCACCTTCTTGTCAGGGCAGTGCTTTAAGCACCATTGCCCAACTCTACAGGGCTTTTGCACAGACTTGAGGGTTGAATTCAAATTCTGTGAGATACTTGGTAAAAATTACAGAGCATTAATTTCTGAGCTGGGAACACTTCACTAGATCTTCATGTGTGTTTAGTGGCATACTTCTGGTATCAAACTGTGTTTTCAGGGCTTTAATAGAAGATATGGTGAGTTGTAGCAGTGATAAATTCTATTGTTTTTGAGAAGTCTTAAAGGGGCATTGTGTCAGAACCAAGTTAACCACATTCTTCTATTTTTTGTAAACATGCCTAAGAAATACCTAGTATGTTTAGAGATAATTCCTACTGCTAATGTCATTTACCTATCTTATACTTATGAGTCCTCTAAAATATAAATCCAGTAAGCGCACCCATTCAGAAGTAGGAGTCCTGTGGATAATAGAACAGTCATAGATACAATGAGAGCAGGTCCTACAAGTCTAGAGCAAATTCACAGCTCAACCAAGGTTGGTAATTTCTTGCTGCCCACCCACTCACTTAACACACCAGAAGAGCAAGCTTCACACACACTCACACAAAATCTGTTTTTAAAAGTTAGTATTTTCATGCCACGTATTCTACAGGTGAAATTCTATTTCCCCTGTATTCTGTCAGTCTTATTGATCTCAGTAGTACCTCCAACGTGTTTTACATGAACAGGACTGAAAATGTAGCTCACCTCTGTTTCTTTATGTATGAAATTAATTCAAGCAGATGGAAGTGTCAGAGTAGTCTGTGCTTCACCTCCCCATGGAAGACTGCTGAGCAAAGTCAAAAGTTATGTGTAGTGAGTACCGCTGTTGATTCCTGCTAATTTAACCTTGAGACAACAGAAATAGGAGTGCCTTGAAATTCTAACTCCTGTTTTGTCTAACTCTTACTGACTTCCCAGAAGGGAACTGGACCAGTTTTAGTAATGTCTTGTAGCAGAACACCCCAGACAAGTCTGTCTTCCTTTACCAGAGGTGTGTAGAGTGAAATTGTTCAGTGTGTGTTTCCAGTGCTGTTTAGGATTTTTTTTCTACAGAGGCTGTAGGGATGCTTTGAATAAAACTGTTGAAGCACAGTTATCTGCATGAAAAGTGCTAGGATAAGCAGGTGTGCTGTTGCTCTTGGGCATGGTGCTCTCTACTGATCCTCCAACATGACACTGAAAGTATGATCAGATATCCCTATCCTTATAAAATGCAGTCACTGAGGGATGAAGGGTCCTGCGTCCTTCAGCTATCTCTGTCTTCCTTTCAATAAAAAACTGAAATGTCTCTGTCACTTGGGCAAAGAGATAGTGAGAGACAAAACTGGGTAACGGTTCTCTCTAATTCAAAGGCTAAACTAGGCTCAAAAACACAAGATTTAAACAGAGATTTAGGAATGTTTGGAGGCAAAAGTAGTTTAAACATGAAATAGAGGGAGGATTACTGTACTATACAATTACTATATTATTATACATGCTATAGAAAGCAGTATACCATGAACAGATATGCAGAATGACACTCCATTCTTCCTAGATATCAGAATTACAAGCAGAAAGTTACAGAAAATAAGTTGTGAGGTGGAAAAGCCTTCTCCTGGTTACAGCAAAACACAGAAAGGTGTGCACTTTTAGTTTCCTGAAGCCTTTCTTAGGTGGCTGGAGTTATACTCAACCTCCAGCATTCTCTGTAACAGTTCACTGGATGTGGGCACCAATAACTGCCTAATGCGTACCCTGCTATGACTTATTTCTGTAATCAGTTGTATGGAGCAGTAGGCAAAAGACAGGAGGGGCAGCCCTGATGACTGTCATTAATTACTAAGCATGTTTCCTGCACATGCCCTTTTAAGATACAGATCTTCTCTTCAAGCTCTGTAAAGCTTGTTTTTACAACAGATGGTGCCATGGTTTTTCCTTTCTTTTCTTTAGCCTCCATCTTGTAGGCTATCTTGAATACCAACTTTGCATAGTCTCACTGAAACAGAGATACCCACCCCTTTGCATTTGCTTTGAAATACCAAGACCCTTCTACTGACACCATAATAAATGGTGAAATCTAGTCACTCCTTTAGTGCTTTCTTTTATCCTTTCTGAATGTTCCTTCTGTCTCACTCCTTACCCATCCTCTTCTCAATATCCATCCTTGAGAGAACAGCAGCTAATTGGAGCTTTCTGAAGAAAAGTAGAATGGAGAGCCACACCATTATTCGACACTAGTTGTAGTATTTTATGTATAGTCTGATATGTGAAAACAGTCACCTGTGATCTAATTTATAGTAATTAAATTCCTGCAAAATCCAAAATCGTATAGAAGAACATCAGGTAGAAGTAAGAGTACCTCATTTTTAAAGACGCTGGAAAATAAAATTAAAAAAAAAAAATAAAAAGTTGTCTGCTTGACATAGGTGATTGATTTAGGCTTGTCTGAAGCTAGCCTTGGCATATGGAATTAAGGAAGAATGTATCTGGAGTATTTTTAATTAATCTTCTTGTTCACATCGGCCCTTTAGTCCTTTGTATGACCATGTATGTGAATGTAAAAGGGGGAGGCTGCACTGTAGTTGATACATTATTCAGTGAATGTTTTCTTTTTGTTCAGCTTTGTTTTCATGGTACTTATACTCACTGCTAATTTATTGCATCCTTATTAAAAAGCTTTGCTTTGAAGATTAAGATGATAGCTTCATATGGCTTTTTGTTTTGTTTGATATTGGTTTTGCTGGCTTTCTTAAAAACAAAAATGTCTAAAAGGTGTATGAGTGAGACATTAAACAGAAATAAGAAATTACATTTGACACTTGACTTTTCAAGCCATCTGCATTTTGGTCTGTTGTTATAATCAGTGTTCTCCACTTATCAAAGTAGTTCGAGATGATACAATACTCTGAAGGTTATGGGCTAGATATTGCTCTTACCATTTTCTCTTCTTTTAAGTATGATATATACATACTGTAAAGTCTGCAGAATCCACAACAAAAGTACAGTGCATCAGCCTCATCACTGCTTAAGTACAGAAATATAACTAAAATAGAAATAGCCACATATCAAGACTGTCTGTTATTTAGATGTGACCAACATTGAGAAAGTTTTGCATGTATGATACAGAAGAAGAAGAAGCCTGGAAATATGTCTTAACCTCTTTGCTGGACATATCTCCATTAAACATAGCAGAAAAAAAAACATGAAAAAATAATCCTTTGCCATTATATAATTCTAGCTAACTCAGACTAATGGAAGGATCATCATCAATATCTATTGCATATAAGCTGGAAGAGGCTTGCTCAATTAGCTGTGTCAGTAGAAGCCTGCATTGCCTTTACAAAGAGAACCACAGCATACCTGAAACTACTGTTGGCTTTTTGGCTGCAGTAGTAAAAGTAACATAACTGAGTATAGGTACAAGTTCATACTTGGTATATTTGTTTAATGGTAGCTCTTCGTGTCTAGCAGAGCTGGCACATCTTCAAGGAAGCTTTCCTCAGGGCACAAGAGCTCTTCCATCCCCAGGCGTAGGAAGTCGGGAAAGGAAGGCATAAGACCAGCATAGCTGAACCAGGACCTGTGGGTCAAACTGAAGATCAAGAAGAAAAATGCACAGGCAGTGGAAATAGGGACAGGTACTGTGGGAAGAGTACTAGGAAACTGCTAGGCTGTCTAGGGAAGGGATCAGGAAAACCAAGGCTCAGCTTGAACTGAGCTTGGCAAGGGATGCTGAGAAAAACAAGAAAGGCTTTTGCAGGTACGTCAACCAGAAAAGGAAAGCCCAGGGGTGTGTATCCCCTCCTAGTGAGTGGCAGAGGAAAGCTGGAAGCCACAGAAAAGGAGAAGGCTGAGGTACTTGCCTTGATCTTCTCTGTTATCTTCTCTGCTCACCACATAGCCATCAAATATTTGATTTGGAAGGAGAAGATTGGTGAAGCAATGTCACTCCTGCTGTAAGCGAAGATCAGGTTCATGACCACCTGAGAAATCTGAGCACCCACACGTCTGTGGATTCAGATAAAGTGCATCCCAGAGTCCTGAGGGAACTAGCTGATGTAGTCACCAAGCCATTCCTGATGTTATTTGAAAAGTCTTGCAATAAGGTGGTGTCCCTGGTGACTGAAAAAAAGGTAAGATCTCACCCATTTTTAAGAAGGGTAAGAAGGATGACCCCAGAAACTACCAACCTGTCAGTCACACCTCTTTGCCAGGGAAGATCATGGAACAGATCCTTCTGGAAGCTGTGCTAAGGCACGTAGAATACAGGGAGCTGATACAGGAGAACTACCATGGCTTCATCAAAAGCATGTCTTGCCTGACCACCATAATTACCTTCTATGATAGTGTAATTGCATCAGTAGATAATGGAAGAGCCACTGATGTCATCTATCTGGAGTTCAGTAAGGCCTTTGAGATAGTGTACCACATCCTTCTCTCTAAGTTGGAAAAATAAGAATTTCATGGGTGGACTGTTTGATGGACAAAGAACTGGCTGCAGGATTGAATCCAGGGAATGGTGGTCAATGGCTCAATGTTTGGATAGAGATGTGTGACAACTGGTGTCCCATAGAGGCCTGTGCCAGGACTGACACTCTTTAATACCCTCATCAATGACATTGACAGTGGAATTGAGTGCACCCTCAGCGAGTTTGCAAATGACACCAAGCTGTCGGGTGCAGTTGACACACTTGAGTGTCAAGGATGTCATACAGAGAAACCTAGACAGGCTTGAGCAGTGGGCTGAAGAGGACCTCATGAGGTTCAATAAATCCAAGTACAAGGTCTTAAATCTGGGTCAAGGCAGCCTCCACTACTGATATAAGCTAGGGTCTACTGGAGGATGGTAAGCTGGATGTGAGCCAACAATGTGCCCTCACAGCCCAGAAATCCAACTGCATCCTGGGCTGCCTTAAAAGAATCATAGCCAGCAGGATGAGAGAGGTGGTCTTGCTCCTCTGGTTTGTGCTGGTGGGACCTCACCTGGAATACTGCATCCAGATGTGGACTCCTCAGCACAGGAGACACATGGACCTGATGGAGCCCATCCAGAGGATAGTCACAGAAATGATCTGGGAGATGGAACACCTCTCCTATGAGAACAGGATGAGAGATCTAAGGCTGTTCAGCCTGGAGAAGAGAAGGCTGCAAGGTGACCTGACAGCGGCGTTTCAGTATCTAAATGGAAGCTACAGAAAAGAAGGGGACAGACTCTTTATCAGGGTCTGTGGTGACAGATCAAGGGGAAATGGCCTCAAACTTGAAAAGAGTAGACTGAGGTTTAGATAGAAGGAAGAAATCACTTAGTGAGAATGGTGGGGCACTGAAACAGGTTGTCCAGAGATGTGGTTGATGCCCCATCCCTGGAGATTTTCAAGGGCAGGCTGGACCAGGCTCTGAGCAACCTGATCTAGCTGTGTATGTCCCTGTTCATTGCAGGGGAGTTGGACTAGATGAGCTTCAAAGGTCCCTTCCAGCTATGAGGACTCTATGATTCTGTGATCAGAAACTCAAGGATGATAGCTAAGGTGGAGCTGCTCATCATATCTCTCCAATTAAGAGACAAGAATGTGATGTGGGACTGTATGTAAGGCCTTGAAGAAGTCCAGGTAGATGACATCAGTTGTTCTTCCGTTGTCTTCTGATGCCACTGTTGAAGGACACCCGACTGGTCAAGCACAGTCTATTCTTGGTGAAGACATGCTGACTCGGATCACTTCCTCTTTTCACGTGTCCCTTAACATAGATTCTAGGATGATCAGTACAGTACTGTGATCTTCCCAGGCACAGATATGAGGCTCACTGGACTGTAGTTCCCAGGTTTTCCTTTCTACCCTTCTTAAAAATGGGAGTGATGTTTCCTTTTTGCAGGATTTCCACATGCAAATGAGCTGCAAATAATAATGCCACATTGAAAAATGTTTGAGTTTATTAAAATGATCTTTATGCGTTTAGTTTTCCTTCTTGAAATGAAAGTAATGAGTCTAGAAACAACGAGCAATTTGTCCATCATCTTCTATACCCATGAGAGCTGTGAGTGTTGTGAAAGTTTAAGTGTGAACCTGAAGTTTTCAGTTTCCTCGTCTTCTAGGAAAGAGTTTTTCCACCAGCAGTGGGTACTGGAAGATCCCAGGCAGAGCCAGAATCAGAAGACAGACAGCTGAATTTCAGAATCCAAATCTCAAGGGAGGATTCTGTAGAAAAATGAACAGTAGCCCAGAGAGAATGTTCAGAACTTGGAGTCAGAGGTCTCTGATCAGTCATGAAGGTGACACTGACAAAGAGTGGTGAATGGTGGTGTTGGCAGGTGCTGTCGCTGGATGTACATGTCAAGTCCCATCTCACAGCTAGATCCCTGTAGGCAGAGCTTTGTGCCTGCACAGTGTCTGATTGAAATTACTGCATAGCCTCAGGCAGCTTTCTGTTATAATAATAACCACTGGAGCCACTAGGTACAGGTTCCCTTTGCCTTAATGAGGAGTAATGTTTTATAATCCTTTTGTGTCAACTAGGTAACAAAGAAAACACTTTAACCAGCTTCTTCTGGGTTTTGGGGTTTGTTGTATTTATTTTCTCCTTTTCTTAAACACCCAATTTATTACCTGTATTTGCAGAGAGATTTCTTTCAATCCAAGCAAGTGCAGAAACCTTATGATAGTACTACAAAGCACTGATTTTGTAAAATCATAGAATCGCAGAATAGCTTAGGTTGGAAAAGACCTGAAAGATCAGGTCCAACCACAACCTAACAATATTACCCTAACAACCCTCTGCTAAATGATGTCCCTGAGCACCACATCCTTACATACTAGTTTTTGTTTTGATTTTAGTGAGGATGATCACTAGTATTTATGGAGGGCTCTCCTGTTCTGTTCCGATCAGTGCGTGGTTATTGGGATTTTTTGGTTCATTTGTAGTAGTAAGTATTTCTCCATAAAGAATATACATAGATTTGAGTTGTTGCTCAAGCCTTAACATCACAACTCTCTTCTTTTGCTTCATTTCATGGGGATTTTTTATTAACTGACTCCTTTAAAAATAATAATAATAATAAATTATTTTGTCTTATAT